>OY744612.1:54034045-54114045 GCA_963556255.1 Allolobophora icterica
TAGGTGGATTGGTTGGTGCAATATTCGTCCAGCTGAACTACAAGGTCACTCTATGTCGCCGAAGGTAAAGAAGAGTCTCCTCTGATCTTCATCGGTTCTTTTCATTGTCTCCTGCCATTGTTATGATCGACAGCCGATATGAACCACGTCTTCAAGTATTATGTTTCGATTTCAAACTTACCAATCGTTTATTGTTATTAAGGAACATTTATATAGCGCCCCATCCAGACGATCTACTCGGAAGTTTCGTGTCTCTTACCTTTCGACGGACTTCTCTAACGAATTAGGAGTTGTTAGTTTCGATCATAGAATAACCAGACCTCCGTCCTCCGATGATTCCAATAGGACTGGCTATTGATGAACCGCTCTTGGCTGTTGTCTTAAGACTGGTTGCTATGCAACCATTGGCATTGGAGAGGATGATAATATTGTTGTTGTCGTGTTGTTGCGATCGTCGTCGTTATCATTGTTGTTGTTGTTGTTATTGTTGTTGATCAGTCGTGTAAAGAATCGTTGGCTGAAGGTTGGTGAGGCTGCGTTCATCGCCGGATTCAGCGCAATCATCTTCGTCTGCCTCATTTACATCGTTCCCAACTGCCAGCCAATCAGAGGCTACGACGATTCCCATCAACAGTCGTTGCTTAGCAACAACTCTAACGTCAGCTCCGAACAAACACTGTCGCCGCTGCAGGATGACGTTAGTGGGTGGAGCGACGCGGTGACTGGCGTGAGCGCGAACGAATCAGAGGACGACCCGTATGGTTACCATGGCGCCCATGGTTACGTATTTCAGGTAGGCTATTAATAGAAATACTAGAGAAACGAATCGATTGCGTCATTTTGCTCTGTGCAACGCATTGGATCGCGTTTCTTTAAGAATCGTGAGAAACATTTCACTCAAGTCAATTAAACAATACATTTGTAATTCAGCTATTGTTCGTCCTCTATTAGAGTTTCGATGTTTACGCATTTAATTTTCAATTTAATTATTATGCCCTGCAACATAAACTTAATTAACACTAGTCCTCTTAGTGCCGTAATTATCACAAGCAGTCAGTCAACATAGATTATTGTGAAAATAATCTATACATAAAATATCCATAGGGCGTGTGTCTGTCGATTAACGCTACGTCACAAACGGTTTCTGTTCTATTGTGAAACAGAAACCGTTTGTGACGTCAGTACTGCGGTCTTGACGACGGCGATCAGAGCATTTTAACCAACAATACATATAGGCCTGTATACACTGCCGTTATAATATGAAGGGTAAATACTCTAGTCGATCAATAAACATCGATGAAAACGAGTTGTTTTATTTCAGATTTAATTGGTCGATAGCCTCAGAGGCGTATGAATGCGCTCCAATCTCCTTTGAACTGAGAAACATTGGCGACCCGTTGGCGCAGGGCTTTAGGTCGGGTCGTAGTTTGGGAAAACATTTGATCGAGATTTCTCTGAAACAGCTGTGAAGAGAATTACACCTTTAAAAACTGTAGCGTTATTGCTGTTTACAATAGAAATATACAATTCTCAGCCATTAGGGGCCATCCATATATTACGTACGCAAAAATCCGGGAAAATTGGACCCCCTCCCCCCCCTGTTCGCAAGCGTACTTTCTTCCACCACCCCCCCCTGAGTACGTACGTTTGACGCACCACTCCCCCCCCGATGACCAGCTGCAGAAAGTGTCCAGGCAGCCTGTCTGCACTTTAGGCCAGATTATTGAAGGGCCAATATAGACAAATTATAGGTGTCGTTCATAGCACAGAATAACTGCACATGGCTTTTATATAATGTAGTCAAATGCCATGGGACCACTATAGGATAATACAGAGTTATAAATAGGCTAATGTGGACGTCATAATTAGAAATTTATTTTGGGTACGTACACATTTTGTTACCCCCCCTCCCCCCCCCGTTCGCACCCGTACGCAAAATCGCCAAAATCCGACCCCCCGACCCCCCTAAGTGCGTACGTAATATGTGAATGGCCCCTTATTAGCTAACAATAATTCCAGTCCATTTACAGATCCAGTTCTTTCCTGACTATTCACGATTCTTTTCAGGCACGATTATAAATAGGTTTCTGAATCATTTGATGTCATTTACCAGAGCTGACCAATTAATCAGTGGTCAAACAGTGGTCATCGAAGTGACCACTGTTGACCACTTGTGACTGACCATATAGTCAGATGTGCGTTTGTTGTTTCACTGAAGGGCTTCTGTCCGTATGGTCAACATAACCGAATGGCTGACATTCTCTTCAAGACGGGAGAAGGAGGACTACACGCAATGCTTCACGCTCCACTCGGTCAGTGCGTCAATTGAAATGTAAATGTAATGTAAGTGTAAGCATAAATGTAAATGTAACAGGAAGTGATCGGTTGGAGGAGGGAAGCTTCAATTGGGCAATGGAGGTCAGTTCAATGATCGGTCCAGAGGTCACTGCTGACCAGTGACGGACCAGAAACTTTGCAAGACTATCTTTTACAACCTACAATGCCATTGTCTGTTTGGAATTCTTTGATGATGTTTAGCAGTTGACGAGACTTTTTCAGGTTGGAAGTCAGTTTCATCCAAGTCCGATAAATTATTTCCTGACTAATATTTCATCTTATTCATCCATTTTTCTGTACATCTTTTGCATTTGGCCTCACCCCTTATCCACCCGATCCGCCCCTCATCATAGACCCCATCCACCCCTCATTCACCACCTATTCGCCCCTCCCTTCACCCACAAAATCCTCCTCTTATTATCATCGCAATTTCACGATTTATTAAGTAATTGCACGTTCTGGGTCATCTGTAATTGTACAAGTCTGTATATCTGTGTATCTGTGTGTGTGTGTGTGTGTGTGTGTGTGTGTGTGTGTGTGTGTGTGTGTGTGTGTGTGTGTGTGTGTGTGTGTGTGTGTGTGTCTGTGTGTGTGTCTGTGTGTATATCTGTGTGCGTGTGTGTATCTCTCTGCTTGTGTGTGTGTGTGTTTGGTTTGTGCAGATGAGTGGGAGATCGTTCCACTGGTCGTTCTTTTCGTCGTCTATGATCTTCTGGCGACGTGGACTTACGGTCTTTCCGTTTCCAGTGGAGTCTTCATTCCATCGCTTCTCATCGGAGCCATCTGGGGAAGGATTGTCGGAATCGTTGTCATGACCTACATCCCAGCAGCAGTAAAGAAACACACGCACACATACATGTAGACATACACACACGTACATGCACAGTTTTGCACACGTATCATGTTAACACAAAATGTTACACTGCAATCGCTTTCAATGCAAATCTGTCGGAGTCCACTTGTTATGTCATCGGTCACTGAGACAGAAGGATAAGTGAACTGGAGGTATTCCTAATGTAGATTAGGGACCAGTTGCAGAATTTCATTGAGAAGACTGGAGGCCGAGAGAGAGAAAAATGTGATGAAGAATGAGTAGATCAGGGTGGTTGGATGGTGAATTGAATAGCTGGCGAATGTAAGAGAGTTGAAAGGTCTGAAGGGCGCTGTAGGTAAGAGAAATAACAACCATTGTAATTGTAATCGAAAATTTATAAAGCGCAATTAGCATTAAACAGACGCCATCATTAACTTGTCATTCTGTCTATACTTCATTCCCTCATTCACAGCACTTATGTAGCTCCTCTACTAAACTCGTTCGTTGCGTCGATCTGTCGTTCAGGGTACGAATATAGCCAAGTACGCTCTCGTCGGAGCCGCTGCCAACCTAGGTGGCGCCACTCGCATGACGCTCAGCCTCACCGTCATCGTCATCGAGTGCACTGGTGACGTCACATTCGGACTACCAATCATGATCGCTCTCATCGTCGCCAAGTGGACCGGGGACTTCTTCAACCCCGTGCGTTTCTCTCATTATCTTAGACAATTCGCACGCCATGCAAGCAGATTCAGACATATAATCGAATTTAATTCATTTCTAAACGATGGTGACGAATTCAAGCGGTCTTCTTTTCTCTATGTAGAAATTTCAAATCCCAATAGACATAATATATGTAACCAACCTAATATGCAGCTAATATGAAGAAAGCATCGCTCGTGAACTAAGCTGATGCGCAGCACTTATCTTTAGATTAGCGCTTTAGAAATTTGGGGGTTACATTACGATTACGAAGAACGTTTATTGTTCGATTCTTGAATATACTGAATAATATGCTTGACTGTCCGAAATATAAAATTATGTAGCATGATTTGACTGGACGTGCGCTATAAAAAGGATGTGTTACGTGACATAGTGTTTGTGTTGAATTGAGCTGCAGGGCATCTACGATCTTCACATTGAAGTTCAGGGCATTCCGCTGTTGCCATGGGAACCGCCAGAAATGTCCTACAACATCAAAGCCAGGTGAACTCATCTAAAGACTCACACAAACATACAGACAGACAGACAGACAGACAGACAGACAGATAGACAGACAGACAGACATAAACAGATATGATGTTAGACTGAGTGCACATCTTAAATGACGAATGACAGAGAGAATAAATGAATTGCCTGAATGATGATCAAAGTCTCTTCTTAAGATCAATGACGATTCTTCTGTCAAAGCCAAGTGTCGCTCAAAAACAAACTCAACTTAAATCAACTGTTCTTTTCACGATCGCATGTGTGACATCATAAGAACCAATGTCATAATACCTAAGGTGTATGCTTGACGTCATCTTAGCCCAGGTGTATGCATGACGTCATAATAGCCCAGTTGTATGTGTGACGTCATATTAGCCCAGATGTATGCATGACGTCGTAGTAACAAAGTCCGTATGTTACATCATCGCTGCGAAGTGTATCTGTGACGTCATAAATGGCGAAGTATGAACCTCGTGCGTGACATCATAGCAGCGAAGTGTGCACATGACGTATCGATGACGTCATCGTGTGCGTGTGACGTGTTTCAGTGAGGTGATGACGTGTCCGGTCGATTGTCTGCAGTCGAAGGAGAAGATCAACTTCCTCGAATCGATTCTCAATTCGACGTCATCGCACAACGGATATCCGGTTGTAGACGTAGAAGGGGGAGGAGGAGGAGGAGCAGGAGGAGCGATGACGACAGCAACACCTCAGCAGACGAACGAACGACGTCACCAGCGAATTCAACAGACAGACGATGACGTCAACAACAATGACGAAGATGAAGACAACGTAAGCGTGTACTAAACGAAGAACCAATGCAATCAAAATATGATTATTATAATTATCATTGTCATAATTATCATTATTATCATAATCATTATTAGTAGTAGTAGTAGTAGGAGAATTATTATTATTATTAGGCCCCGAGTGACATAAAGCCAATGGACCTGCCTTCGGGCAGAGAACTCATCATCATCATCATCATCATCAGGTCCTAGTATTCTTATTATATAGATGTGTGCCTGTGTAGCATCAATTAACTGTTTGTGTAGGAAAATATGGGAAGATTCGGTCGACTGAAGGGATTTCTGAGAACAAAGGACATCGAATCCATTGTCAACGATTGGGTCAGAAGAGATCTACGCCATAAGTCATCATCATCATCATCATCATCATCATCATCATCATCATCATCATCATCATCATCATCATCATCATCATCATCATCATCATCATCATCATCATCATCATCATCATCATCATCACAACCATCGTCGTCGTCATAATCATCGTCGTCGTCGTCGTTGTCATCATTTGAATTCGACCCACACAGCATTTAGATGTAATGTAATAATGTAATGTAATGAAACATTTATACAGACGGACGGATTTCTATTTATAAACGATGTATCGTTTAGCCAAAAACGAGATGTAGAAGATGATTGGAAACCAATTGTGGACATTGAGAGCTAAACAACAGATGACCTTTAACTTAAGATGGAATGAAATCCAATCACAGTACGACATATTATCTCTGTGTGGAATTGGAACAGAGAAAGAGAGACAGAGACACTGACAGACAGACAGACAGACAGACAGACAGACAGACATACAGGGAGAGAGAGAGAGACACCGAAAGAGACAGTCATGGCCTTCAACACATAGACATAGACGAGGCATTGCCATTCTAGTAACCTTGATTGTCGAACAAAATCTCTCTTATGCCGGATTTAGACGTCATATTGAATATGAATTCATTTGAGCATAAAACAATCATCCTATAGTATGTATACAAAATTTTACAAATATGTATTTTAGTATTATGTATGCATATCTGTGTATGCATGTATCTGTGTATGTACGTATGTATTAATGCATGTATATATGTATATGTGTATGTATGTATAATTGTATGTAAAAAGACTGTGTATCTATGTATGCATATCTGCGTATTTATGTTGAAATCGATTTCTGATGATCGTAGAATTCTGGCGAAAGCAAGATCCAAGAAATCGACCTCGAGCCATACATTGATCGATCGCCCTACGCCATTCACGAAGTATGTCGCTCTGTCTATATGTCTCTGTCTCTGCCTCTCTGTCTGTGTGCCTGTCTCTGTCTCTGTGTCTCTGTCTGTCTGTCTCTGTCTGTCTGTATCTGTCTGTCTCTGTCTGTCTGCTTCTCTGTCTCTGTCTGTCTGTGTCTGTCTGTCTTTCTGTCTCTGTCTGTCTGTCTTTCTCTCTGTCTCTCTGTTTATTGAACATTTGTTTCTTTGGATATCTCTTTAGGACACTTCTCTGCCTCGGATTTTCAAGATCTTTCGAGGTCTTGGCTTACGTCATCTGATCGTTGTCAACGACTACTATCAAGTAAGGAATCCACTCATCTGTCCATGCATCTATCTGTCTGTCTGTCTGTCTGTCTGTCTGTCTGTCTGTCTGTCTGTCTGTCTGTCTGTCTGTCTGTCTGTCTGTCTGTCTGTCTGTCTGTCTGTCTGTCTATCCATCCATCCCATCCACCCAACCATCCATCCATCCACATTGGCGGACGTCTTGATGAGCTCAGACTGATGTGTGAGACAGACAGACAGACAGACAGACAGACAGACAGACAGACAGACAGACAGACAGACAGACAGACAGACAGACAGACAGACAGACAGACATACATACATACATACATACATACATACATACAGAGATAGAGGAAGAGGAGCAGACTGTTCATCCGTTGCTGTTGTTGTTGATAGGTCGTTGGAATAATAACGAGAGTGAATCTGGCCAGATATCGAGGAGAAACTCATTTGGGTCACTTCGCCCTCGAAGAACTCACCATCGCCAAAGACTAGGATCTGTGTCAGACGCCGTGGTGTATAATTATGCATAGTTGGATGTTAGGCTACTTGTTCATCCGAATGTATTATTCTTTTATCTACCTTGGACACCTTCTGCTTTCTGTCTGATCCATCGATTTATTTCGACCTCGATTCTCCAATCGATTTATCTGATTCATCTGATTGAGATTAGGTTCTAATTAAGTGAAGATCGATTGATTTCATGGACATTACACACAACGGCGCAATAGAAGTCGTTGCGTTAGATTCAAACATCAGCCAGCTGAGGATGTTCTGTCGAGATGTTGCTCCACTTCGGCCCCCTAGCGAATTGGGATGTAATGAGTACACCGACGGTCAGTAGGAAGATGAGACGGCAAGGGAGAGGACTGGTCACTCAACCTCATACATGTATACCGAGGATAAGAAAAAGAAACCGCTAGCAGTTGGTTGCGATGACTGCCTTTCAGGTCTTTATCTCTAAGGTCTTTTCCTCTTTTTCTCTTCAGTCAACTCCTCCTCCTCCTCCTCCTCCTCCTCCTCCTCCTCCTCCTCCTCCTCCTCCTCCTCCTCCTCCTCCTCCTCCTCCTCCTCCTCCTCTTCCTTCTCCTCCTCCTCCTCCTCCTCCTCCTCCTCTTCCTTCTCCTCCTCCTCCTCCTCCTCCTCCTCTCTTTGCCAACCGAACTCGGATCTTTCATCGACTTCTCTCGACAACCTATTTGACGAGACGCAGGCGTTCGTGAATCGTCTGATGTCCTGCGCTTAACTTTGAGTTGCGCTTTAAAAATGTTGCGTTTGCGATTAGATTATTATAATTATGTTTCTGTGAAGATCATTGGCTACATTCGTTAATCTATCGAGGTCAGGTCAATGACACGTTTCGAGTGCACTCGGGGTCACGACCTCTGTCGACTTTCTGTTTGCATACTTCATAATTTTTATATTACAAATACAATTTTTATGCTAGATAGATAATATTTAAATGATGACTGATTAATATTAATTAACAATATGAATATTACATTATGCGCAATACATATAAGCATTAGATCTATATAAATATAATATTTATGAAAATATGTTTGTGTGTAATAGCCTATGCACTGTTTGCGCTTCTATGGAGCTTCTGTTCAACATCAATCAATCAATCATAGAATTTATATAGCGCCTCTTCTAGGGCTCTAGGGCATACTAGTCTACTCAGAGGCGCTCCCGAGCCGATCAAAGAGAAAAGTGAAAAGCATATCGTAAATATAACTGTTGGAATAAGAAGCTAATTCAGTTGGGGGTAATAGGCCTATTTTAATTTTCATCGATATGAGGAGGAGGAGAAGGAGGAGGAGGAGGAGGAGCAGCAGCAGCAGCAGCAGCAGCAGCAGGAGGAGGAGGAGGAGCAGCAGGAGGAGGAGGAGGAGGAGCAGCAGGAGGAGAAGGAGGAGGAGGAGGAGGAGAGTAGAGCAGCCAAGCAACCATGGCAGGCAGGAACATTTCCATTCTTTTCCATTTCCTTTTCCGTATCTCGCACATAGGCCTACACAGCCTGTCTTCTGTTTAGCTCTCTCTCTCTCTCTCTCTCGCTTGATACTATATCCGATATATCGTATGTCTTCGAATTCGCTTCCATATTTCAGCTGCGGTGCAGTAGGCCTAGAAGACTACTAGGGCGCCCATAGTAGCCTATATAATTATAGTCTTCTATCAAAGACGATTCGCGCCTTGGCATTATGTCACCCTACCCATCTGACTGTCTCATTACTTTGGGAGCCATAAGACACGAAAGTAGGCCTACTCTACGAGTTATTAACATTTCTTAGATCACTTCCATATTCCTCCAATGTTATATATGTTGTAACTAAATTCATAATAAGCCTAACATTGACAGCTGCAATAGATAAGCCCTACAGTCCATCCCGTAGGACAGGCCGCGCATGTAGACCGTCAACAACGCAGCTTAGAATCCTCTGTCATATTCTGTCACCCATCATTCTGTCTGTCTGCGGATTACATGGATCACGTGACAGTTTTTTTAACTTCCGCTTACGTTTTAAATTTGAAAAGAGAATCGGGCGAGAAGCACTTGAGATCCGCGCCAACAGAGACAGTTTGTAAGTTGAACGAGGTCAACAGATTTCTGACTAAGCCTTCAGAGGCAGATGCCAGTCAGAACTCTATGAACCGTCGTCTATGTATATGATGACCGGACGATTGAAGTGACAGGTAGGTGCTTTCAGAACTGCATTTTAAAACATATAGCCTACTCTCGCTAGTTTAAGGAACCTCGTCGAAAAGACAAATTCTAGGCCTATTTAACAGAATTTCAAGCGGCAGTCGATTCCGATGCCTTAATAAGATTGCCCATAAATTCTACGTATTTAACCGAAGGTGTTCCAAAACCAGGTCTTGATTCGATCAGGCGAATACCCAGAAATCAAGTCTGTCAAATGAGAGAAAGACACAGACACAGACAGACAGACAGAGAGTCTGTTCAACAGACTGAGACCGATTAGGTTGGATAAACCAACCGAAAACGGAAACATTGAGACCGAAATAACCCGCGACTGAGCAGTATAACTGATGAAGAGAGTTCTTAAGTCTGCCACCAAAACCAGTTTTAGGTTTTGGCAGAACCAGAAAAAGACAATCAGGTTACCTTGTTGAATATGCATGAGCCTGGGAAAGGATGATTGGTTTTACGTAGGCCTATTGCGGTTGGCCACAGTCCAATGTTTCACGGATTATATTATAGGCCTACAGATCCCTTGCTGAACAGGAAGCCAATGCAAATAGGCCTACAGTAGGCCCCTAGTTCATGCATTGCTCGTACCGGCGTTATATCGAAATAGCTACTGAGTATAATACGAATACCACCACCACCACCACCACCACTTCACTTTGACTGAGAACCTATGAAAAATGCGATGACCTGGTTCCCAAGACTTAGCCTTTACCTTGTGCTGTCAGCTCGTGGAGCTCTAGCGATCGTCATGTTTCGTCTCCATTGTTTCCTATTCGATGACAAGTCCCTTAATTCCGCCAAATTCATACCAGTTACATCTTTATCTCATCCATCCATCTCCTCCTTGGGCGACCCCGTCTTCTCCTCCCCTCACCACACGCCAGCATGACTTAGCCTTAAGCTTACGATTTTAAGCATCGACGAGCAGTCCTTGACCTGGATCTGCCACCCTGTTGCGCATGCGTCGTGTCCTATTTAAAACTCTGCAGATGGAACCGAGTTATGTCTGTTGTCATCTGCTGAGATCATCAATCATTTTAATCGATGTTTAGTTTTATTTATATTGGTCTTGCTTTCATTTACGATTGCTAAAATCACCGGAGTTTACGAAACAGCGCGTCAATTAATTATGTTTTGGTTAAATAAGTACTGGTTGAACTTTTAGAACTCGTCGCAATGAAATATTCCTCAAACATCTACCACCCGAACGCTATAGAAGTTAAGATGCGAGCGAAGCATAGTCGACTGGAAGTCGATATTCGATGCTGTGGATTTTTAGATTTACTTTAAACATGGCTAGTGTTGAGAGAAGGACGAGGCTCAGCGTTAAGGAGCTCTCGTAACTGAACTGATGGAGCGCAATGTCACATCTAGTATGGACTATTCGGAAAATCGTACGACATGGATTCCGTTGTATACTTGGATTGTGACAGAAGAAGTCTATGGAGAAAACTCTACAGCATCTGCAGAAAACGACACTTCTTTACTGAGCTGCGAAACCTTCGAACTACAGTATAGTATCATACCATCTGTGATTTGCGTCTTCCTTTTCCTCTTTGGCGTGCTGTACTGCTTTCTTGGTGAGTTGAATCTTTTTCTTTCTTCTAATTTTAGTATATTTTCCCTTTAAGTTGTTGAAAACTGGTCACATCATTTTGAAAGTGCCTGACTTTTGAAAAGCTGATCAAACAAGTGAAATTTCTGCTTTACCTAACGACTTCTGAGTCAGTCCCGTAACAATGTTGAGACCTGTACTGTGTGTACGTGTATATGTGTATGTATCTGGTTCATTTTTGTAGCATGTGTACCTTTTAAGAGTTTTAAAGACATGACGCATGGTTGTTTAACAGATCTTAAAGGTGTGACTTAAGTCAGTAGAATTCAAAATGAACATTTCCTTGGTTGTGCAGAGCTCTGTGTCTAGATGAAGGCGGATGTCAACTGAAACTATTGACATGCTTTCATTTTTTAGGTTATCGTTTGCTGAAAGCTACGACGTTTGTAACTGGCTTCATGTTTGGCACTTCGATCGTCTACTTTGTTTATATGGAAGAGAACGTTCTGCCCCTGTCGGGTAAGATCGGGGTGTCGCTCGGAGCGGGTCTCGTCTGTGGACTGGTCGCGATGTTGGTGCTCTATGTCGGACTGTTCATGACCGGATTTCATTGCGGCATTCTCTTTGGAGTCGTCTTCTTTACGATCGTCGAAGTCTTCTATCATCCGTTCAGCAAATGGATTCCAATCGCCGTTCTTCTCGGCTCGGCTCTTGCTTTTGCATTGCTCAGTCTGTACTGGCAGAAAGGTCTGATGATTCTCGGAACCAGCGTGCTCGGCTCTGCGCTCGTTCTGTTGGCCATCGACTACTTTGTGGATGCGTTCCGCATGACAGAGTTCTGTTACGACCGACTGACCGCGAGGCATTCATTCGTGACTTTGTGCTGGTTCAGTTGGCTTCTGTTTGCGACATGGCCAGTGCTTGCTGTCATCAGTTGCGTCATACAGTGGCATGTTACAGCCTCCAACTACGACCACAAATCAGGTCTCTTCTCATACATTCACGCTAAATTCACTCTATTTTATATTGTAACAGTGTAGAAATGAAGAATAATTGGAGAATTTAGTTTAAGCGATCAACGTATGTAATGCTGGGTTAAGGTAGACTCCAGGTGCCATAGTGTATCTATACATTTACTGTTTCTGCTCCAGGTTTGACAGTATTACTTGGCTCTGTTGCATTTGAATCATTTTAAGTAGAATCTCATAGAAGGATGAAATTCTAAAATGCCTGGTAGAGGCCGGCTGACATTGTTGAAACGTTTGCTATTGGAAGGAAACGTTGCATCGACAGATTCCTTGTGTGTTGGTTCATGTTGTTCTCACGTAATCAGTTATGTCTCGTGTCTGCATTTGAAGCCACTCAGTTTCTTCCATGTGTTCTATATTGTCACCCTAATGTCCCCCAAACAACTCTTTCTCGGCATTTTCTAATTCGTGTATTTTGAAGTGGAACTATTGTGCATTGTCATCTAAAGCCAAATTCTTTGTTGTTGACAGGTGCTCAACGCAAAATTGGTAAAAATAATCGTCGTCAGAAGTTCTCAAGCCTTGAAACCGATCAGCATCACTACCGCCATCTGTATCAGATTCGTCGAATGAATGGAGATGTTGTCTCAAAGGTAAGTCTTCGTTCAGAAGAACTTCTCTCAAACTGTAATTGTAATCGAACATTTATAAAAGTACCACTCGACGACTCAGAGGCGCTTCCAACCCAAGCTATCAGTAACAAATCAAATGGACTGCAGGCGTTTTCAAAACAGGGAAAGAGAACACACTGAGGAGCTGAAGCCGCAATTCTTGTGGAAGGCGGTTCCAACTCGAGGGGCCAACATGAGAAGTGGAAACTACAAAGAAGAGTTTTATTGGAACGAGTGCGTTACCATGGTTCTATTGCATTGTGAGCAGTGGCATAGGCGCCGACTTCTTGGGGGCCTTGGGGGCGAATGCACCCAGAGAAAAAGTTCAGTGGGGGCCTGGCACCCAGAAGAATTCGGACCTAAAATTCAATTTTTTTGGGGTATTTCTGAAAAAAGGTCGTAAAATTTTTTCGGCCCCCATTTTAAATGTGTTTAGCCCCCATTTTAAATGTGTTTAGCCCCCATTTTAAATGTGTTTAGCCCCCATTTTAAATGTGTTTACACACGGATGACTAAAAAAAAGGTCATCAGTTTTTTTCGGAGATGATTTCCTAAAAAAGTTCCGTTGGTCCTTTAAAATTTTTTGAAACCTTCTGGATCCGCACCTGACTGGCACCCAGAGACAAAAGCAAAAGTCGGCGCCTATGAGCAGTGGGAATGCAAGCAAAGAATTTTGAGAGCAGTGGTTATGGCGTTCTCACCCACTTGAAACGCTGACCCTAGTACAGATCAGAGCATGGATGAGAGTGGTGACTGCGTGAGGGGAGAGCAAGTGACGGATGGTGTGGAGTTGATGTAAGTGATAAATGCATGTATGAGAGATACGATTGAAATGGTCTGTAAATGAGAGAACTGGATCCAATATAACAACCAGATTGCAAACTGAGAAGTGGAGAAAGATCTGGGAACCTAATGCCGAGAAATTCCATGTCAATCTTGGTGAATTGGGATCGACCACCAAACCAGATGAAGTGGGATTTATCGGAATTAAGGCGGAGACAGTTGGAAGACATCCAAAGGAACAGCACCGTGGTGGCGTCAGAGATCCTCGTGACCAACAGAGCAGCTGCATTGGCTCGACCATGGGTGTCGTCAGCGTATTGGTGATTGGTGGGTCAAGTCTCAGGGGGAGAGTGAGTATACCTGTTAAATCAGTGGTATAGAATATGTAGAGGAGAGGTGCCAGAACCAAGCCTTGAGGTAATCCATATGGGATAGGTCCAGGCAGAGCATGTGGACCCAAGGACAAGAGAGAGAGAGAGAGAGGTCAGAGAGAAATGAACGGAACCAAAGGAGGGCAGAAACATAAGTCTTTGTTCAGAAGATGTTGTCTCAAAGGTAAGTCTCTGTTCAGAAGACTTACAGATTTCTTGAGTCTTGTCAAAACAGTTTGATTACGGGGGTACTTGAACTTTACGAAATGCTGTTAACATTGATTAGCATATTTTCAGCATGTAATAAGTTTGGATAACTTTTAACGTTTCTTGTGTAAATGACTTGCCATTGTTTCTGTGCATGTCATAACAGTTGTAAGCGTTTTGTGTGTAGAGCTACATAAAGAGCATCGAAGAGTCGCATCTCAGTCCTTCTTTGCAACTACTAAGTCACACGACAGAAGCAGAAGATGTAGCGGCTGGCAGAAGGAGGCGCATGTCATCCGAAGACACGATCGTCATGACGAGTGTCATAGACCTAGACAACAGTGCTGCCACAGCACGCGCCTAGCACATTGCTTTTGTGCCGTCCGAACCGTCGTCCGCTTGGCTGATATACGTGTAGTGACGTTGTGCTATTTGTCTTCTGATTGGTCGATATGCACGGTACTGTCAGCTGATTGGCTGATGTATATATCTGGTGGTGTCTGCCGATTGGTTGATATACCAGTGCATATGCAAAGGTTTTGTTGGATTTGTGTTAATTCAAAAGCTTTGTCCTGTTTGGCTTATAATCGCTGCACAGGATGCAGAGACATTTGGCAGAAGACTTCTACAGCTGCACCATGCAATCGGTTACACCCGAGAGTTAATCCAGCACTTCAGGCTATGGGGCGGAGTCTTTTGTTAGGGTTGGGCAACTTGCCAAGTTCAGTTGGGGTAGATATTACTTGTAGACCCCGTTTTAGTCGACCGCTAAGCAAGAGCCTTGTAGATAAACACACAGCGTTCTTTCATGTCTTATTTGCAGCAGCTAAGCTTAGGCTATTGCTTGTATATATTATATATATATATGTAGTCTGTCGTATGTGATGTTCAACAGAGGTAATGCTTCAGTTGTTGATTTATATCTGATATATATGATTATTATTTATACATGTAGGATTTTTCCTCTCTCTTACTAAGTCACGTTTTGAGTTTCGTTTTATGATTCCTTTGTTCCGATTGACAGCATTTCACCTTGACGCTGCCAACTGGGTTCCGTCAGTAAAATGAATTGAAGCTCTCGTCCATAGGTTTTCTAGGGCTGCAGTCGGACAACAGACATTCTGGAAGCATATTTTTTACTTGCATGACTTTCTGTTGCAGTCAAATATCGATTTTTTTATTCCACTTGAATCCTGGCCAAATGTTTTCTTGCTGACAGAAGAAGAAAGTTAAAAACAACTGCAGTGTCTTGTGTCTTCTGTAGGAAATGGCATTTTCTAGAGGACATGAATTTGTCTTCCACAGTCGGTCACTTTTCCATTAGACATTTATTGCTGTAGTCAAGAAGAAGAGTAGTTTGTATGTTGAGCACATGACAACCACCTGTTCTACTTCCATTGAGCTAATACTTGTAGAATTAAACTCTTACACTGCAATGCATTAGCAGTTGATGCCAAGCGGAAAGTGTCCGTCTAGATGGGATAACATGAGACGACGTTGATGACACCAGAAGCAACAATAGCACAAGTAGGATTCGCATTTCGGTGTGACTTTGCACGCGTAAAATATGTTTGTAATAATAATAAGTATGGGATATGTTTTGTGGTAAAGTTATTGAAAATAACGAACAGTCAGATGTCTGTTCTACGTTGACCCTAGGACAACTCGTGGGCTAAAAGACGTCAGTGACTGGTCAACCATTGTTTTTCGTCGGTTATAAGAAGAACAAAAAGCAGCATCTGAATTGAGAATGACTTCTAAAGTGCCAGGAGTCACTAGATCTGGCAGTAATGTGGCTGAGCCATTTACTAGCAAGAAGGAAACCATCCTGTTGTTGTTCAGTGGTTGGTTTGGTCAAAGAATCTTCTACCTGAGCAGTGTCTTCCTTCTTAGTACAGTTCTGGGATTAAAGACTTTTCTCCTTTTCCAACTTGGTCGTTGATAATTGCTGCAAAATATTGATTTTGTTAAAAGCGTCTTGTGCAAGTGAAGAGATCTCTCTCTTAGGATGGGTCCATGCTTAGTGTTACAGTACAATGAATAAAGTTTCAGATGAGACAAACCTCTTCCAGAGTAAAGAAATGCCTCAACTCTGCCATTGCCTCATCCTCACAATGGTGCCAGTCCCTAGTCTCGATTAAGGAGGAGGGCTAAGCTAAATCATCTTTCATTATGACACAGCGTCGTCGTTAAAACAAACAACCCAACCTATCTTGTGGAATGGCCTATTTGTCAAAACACCCGATGGGATCAGGGTTCAATCAGGTTGAGACCTACACTGTGACAACTTGTTCCGAGTGACCTACTTTGACTGGCATATTCACATCATACATAAAGGAAAGGTTTCTGGAATTTCAAGGACCAACAACAAAACATGGGACTAAGAAACGCTTCAAACTAACAACCAACAGAAATAATCAACAGAAAATTAGTTCATTTTTTTATAGTACAGATGGGTTTAGTTGGACTGCCATAGAAATGGCAATGACGTCGTCAAACGATGACGAGGCAGGAAACATTGGCCCCTAACAACGTCTTCCTTTCACAAGCCTTATTAAAATACAAGAACAACTAACGTATTACATTAATAACGAACAATTTATTGATGCTTCTTCTTGCACGCTATCCTCCTAGTTTATCACACACAAAAATACACTTTTATAAACAAACGTTTCATTCTCTTGATACAGAAGTAATTAGGTGCATTATTGAAACTAAGGAAGTACATCGGAAATCGGGAGAGATCTGCCTGCCTGTCAAGGAAAGATGGAAACGAACTTTTGACAGTGGGTCCTCTTCTCCAGATTCCCTTTGCCGTCCATTAAAATAACCAGACGACACACCCATCAAAGTTCTTAAAAGCAAGTCTCTCTCCTCAAACTGTCCAGTCTGCTGACCGATCACCATAACTCTTTCAAACATCATTTTCAAATGCACGATTCAAGTGTCAGTTTGTGCCAACCGTGAAGCCATTGAACTTAGCTGAATTGCCACCGCGAAGGAAAAACCATGGGAACAAATGGATCGCAGAGAAAGCAGAGGACAAGAGAATACAAGCAATCAGAAGTAATGAGTTAAGAAGCAAAGCTGTAGAGAGGAGGACACAAGACTAAACACAAGATGTTCAAAAATGTAAGAAAACATAATGATTAAATTTCAAAGAACAAAACGACTCAGTTTCCCAAATAACAGCTCAGAAAAAACGAAGAATTGCTGTAGAGGACGCAAGCAGAAGACATTCGCAGCCACACACAAAATGAACTCAAGAAACCCAAAACACCTCTACATCTCTCCCTCTGCTTAATAAAATAGTTCAAAGCAGTCAGGAACAAATGACACCAAACTACTAAAACCTATGAATAATATGTCAAATGGAAATCAAACATCTCAAATGAAAGCTAAAGAAAAGCTTAAACAGAAATGTAAACTTTACAGAAATTAATAGAAACTAATAATATGGATCGAGTCTCTTTTCCTTAGACGAAGGAGAGAGAGAGAGAGAGAGAGAGAGAGAGAGAGAGAGAGAGAGAGAGAGAGAGAGAGAGAGAGAGAGAGAGAGAGAGAGAGAGAGAGAGAGAGAGAGAGAGAGAGAGAGAGAGAGAGAGAGAGAGAGAGAGAGAGAGAGAGAGAGCTCTAGTCTTATTCTAATAGATTCAAACATCTCAAAGATACGCAGAGCAAGAGATGAAGAAAATCCATCCACTTAGTTCATCCGTCTAAATGTCCAAATCAGAGTTCTTGTTTCGGGTAAAGTCAGATTCTCTGAATGAAATCTATAAAAGCGAATGGACTCTGCATCTCTCGCTGACTAAGACTTGGACTTACGAACCAAATCCTTCTCTCGCTATTTTGGTCTTACAAAGCAACAGAAAATACAAATCTACAAAAGCCACGCTCACCAAAAACCCACATCACAGCAGTAAGTAAGTAAGTATGAGTAACAGCACGACGCAACTAAATCCAACTCCTGCGAAAAAACGACTTCTAAAAAAAAACGCAACAAAATTACGATTTTGGAATCGGAAAAAGTGACAGAATTTCATCATCGTCAGGGTTTGTCTTGACAAGGACTAATAATAATACTTGATAGTTTTTGTTGTCCTTAATTAGCAAGACAACCGTTGCCTCCGATGAATAACTCGCGACCAAATGATTCTCAGTCAAAGACAAGACAGCAGCGCTACGACGTCTGGCTGATGATGCACTTTGACGTGGAATTGACGAGAAGACGCATCGATGGCTGTCTAGAATGCAGGTAGGACAACCTAAACGGTCTAAACGGACCTAGGCAGCAGCAGCAACACCTGAAGAGTCAGTCTACGCAGGTGAAAGTAATGACTGCTTCAGGTGAGAGCGACTGCAAAGGGGAACTGACGCCGGTGGCATCGGCCAAGGCAAGACCAGAGACAACGTGTCTGGTCTACGAAGGATCAGCCGCTCAGACAGATGCGCCCAGCTGAAGGTCGTGGAACATCTTACGACACCAGATGGCAGTGGAGCTGGGAGTTCGATCGGCGTTTCGGAGACGACCGCTGTCCTGAGCCGGAAGCTCAAGGAACATGCTCTTGAACTCACGATCAAAGGCCTCTGTAAAATGAAACCAGACCATAGGATAAATCCCAAATAGACACAAATACTATACAATACACAATACAAATATATTTGATATTGCCCTCCTTCCAAAGGGGGTTCAGACGTGTACACATGACCCACAAGACAGAACATCCAAGGCAATGAGCGCGAGTGTGAAGGACTTGCTCAACGTCCTTACACAGCGACCGCCTGAGTGAAGGCTCGAACCCATACCCCCCCCCCGTCCGTGTTACAGGCTGAGCGTTCCATCCATTGGGTTACAGTGCCCCACAAGTACTTAATACTAAACCCGAGTACTAGACCACAAATACTAAATCCGGTTCTTCTAAGTTGATTGTTTCATCAGCTGATGCTTTCAACATTACATGAAAGAAACGAAAGCGTCTAATTCAATCTACGCCTTCACCAGTTCAATCCCACCAACATCATCATCTTTATAGAAACTGAAATGCACACTGGACAATGGAAGTCTTCAAAAACCTCAATGGTCATACTAATCTACATGAGCACTCAAAAGAAGCATCAGAGCAAATGAAAGTGAGTGTAGATCAGTTGGACGTACCGTGGTCGATGTTTTCTCGGCCGAGGGCAGTGAACGAGAGGAAGAGGAGGTCACGGTAGATGCTGTGGAAGCGAGTCTTACTCGTCTGCATGCGCTGTTTACTCCTCTCCTTCAGAATGAGTCGCAGAGGAGAAATGACGTCATTCCTCTTGATCTGATTCAGAATGGTTGTCATCGTGCTTTAGAAACCAAAGAGAACACACCATCAACACCAGCAGCAGCAGCAGCAGCAGCAGCAGCAGCAGCAGCAGCAGCAGCAGCAGCAGCAGCAGCAGCAGCAGCAGCAGCAGCAGCAGCAGCAGCAGCAGCAGCAGCAGCCAAAGAAGTGCATCAGTTTATCTGTCACATCAGCTGACACTTACAACTGAACTGACATGGATTAACATCTAACAACGTATGTCTGATATGCGATGGTTTTTAACAGCCATACCATATCTACTGTAGTTATTACTCATTGCTAGAATCAGTGGAGTAGAGAGACAGAGAGGGAGACAGAGAGAGAGAGGGAGACAGAGAGAGAGAGGGAGACAGAGAGAGAGACAGAGAGAGAGAGAGAGACAGAGAGAGAGGAGAAATACCTTCTGGAAAACATTTCTGTGGAAGAGTTGGAATGTGATCCTTGTGCTGAAAGAAAATCAGAAAACAAATAAGAAAAACTGATGATGAAATTAGACATTGAAGAGACATGATCAAATGCAGAATGACAGACGACAGCAAATGGACGTAGAATAACGAAGACAACCATCCATCCATCCTCTCCTCCCTTCCCTATGTATGTCTGTCTGTGTGTTTGTGTCGGTCTGTGCATGTGTGTGCCTGTGTACTGGTATGTCTGTCTGTGTCTATATGTGCTTGTGTAAGACTGGCCAATCACTGGACGGTCAAAGCAGAGGAGGAGGAGGAGGAGGGGGATGCAAGAGGTTCAGAGTGTCTTTCTGAAGAGAGGCTCCTAACATCAGTCATCAACAGATACGTAAATATATGAGATGCTAAAGATGCCACTGACCGCCTTGGGTCCAGAGGATGTACATTGGCGCTCCGTGGTCCTGATGCAGACGAACGTTATCCCACATACACGTGATGGACACGTGTCGACTGTCACCTGACGACCAAATGCTGGACAACGGCTGAACAACCAGACAACAGATTCAGCTCATAGCAACAGCAACAACAATAACAACAGAAAGTGAAGGCTACTCTGTTCCATCAACAGCTGTTAAACATTTCTTCTTTTCATTTCAATGCTCTGCTGTGAGATCAAAGCCAGCTCGGCCTAACCTCATTCCTAGCTCACAAACAGTTGGGCCTAACCTCGTTCCTAGCTCACAAACATCAATGTTTCACATAGTCAAGTCATTATAAACCTCTCTCTCTAGGACAATTCACCCTCATCTCCTGCTGCTGAGACAAGGGCAAGAGAGATGAACAATGAGCAGAACAAAGACTTTGCCACTGGGGTCAATTATTCACAGTGCAATTCTCTTTCAGTCACTCCATAAAGTGTGTATAATGTTCGACTGAGTTCAATCTGACCAAGCGAATTGCAATGCATAATGCGTAGCTGTTATTCCTACTTGACCAACAAATGACCATTAGAGACTGACCGTGCTGCTCTTGTTGAAGGTCTTTGCTGTTAGAATGAAACCCGGCATGTGACTAGGAACATCGAGGCGTTTGAAATACCAGACCTAACATACACACACACACACAGCCAAATGATTAAAGGCACAAAAGACAAACACGTTCTTATTTGCTATCTTCTGATAAGCAACTCAAACTAATTAATAATTATCATAATTAGCTTAACTCCAGACTGCTAGACATTCATGAGGCTGCGCTCTGCGTGCCTGCAGATGCCTACCAGTGTGGGACTTATCCAGTTACACAAGTAGCGTCTGCCTATGACACGCTGGTCTATTGGTAAGACGCCTGTTAGACGATCGCTCAGTTACAGGTTGCATAACAACAATCAACCGTTGGTTCAATTGATCAAAATCGATCCATGAAAACTCACCAGATTCCAGTAGAGGATCGGATGTTGATCGACAAACTCGGATCGACTGAGGCAGAGATCGCCATCTTGATCGAGAACGTTCTCGAGCTCCTTACGAAGGACAAGCGGACTCAGGTACGGCACCGTTATCGGATCCAACTCCACATACTTACGTACGCTGATTTAAAACAAAACACAATCAATGGTTACTATTGAGTGTCTTTCACATACAAGTGGATCGTTAACATTCCTCGCAAACTCTAGATTCCTAGATGCTAGTAAGCAGAGCCACTGTCATGTTCTTACCAAAGGATTTCAGGCATAGGAATACATAAATCTACTAAGTACTGCCTTCCACTCGCAACTTAACTGACGACAGATTGGACATATTTAGAACAGATGACAACTTTTGTAAGTTGATTGGAAAAGGTCAGTCATCAAATCATGACCACAAGATCAATGATCAGATCATATCAATGATTAGATTAGATCAATGATCAGATCAATGATCAGATCAATGATTGGATTAGATCAATGATCAGATTAGATCAATGATCAGATCAATGATCAGATTAGATCAATGATTAAACAGTTGACGTACCTGTTGAGTCCATTTTTGTCATCACTTCCGTTAGACTTGACACTGGCTCCGTCACTCAGTGCCTTATCGGCCGCAGTCGTTTCATTTGTAGTCCTGGAATGTGATGCTTTGGCTGCATTGACAGATTCTGGAGAAAGCATATCCAACGAAATTTCGCTTGTACATCTCCGGTTTTCCAGTCGTCTTGGATCCAACCGCTTCCGGCTGCTGACGTATGATGACAAACCGAGCTCCAGGTCTTTCGAGCGCCACTGACTCTCTGCTCGCGAACCAAGACACGAAGAAGCAGAAGAAGAGGGAGACTGATCGACCAGACAAGACAAAGACCCGTTGCTCCTTACGTCTCCCTCTGCTAAGCCATCATTCGTATTCAACTCAACCAATTCACTCACCTTATCTCCACTCATTTCGACTTCAACAGTTCTTTCAACTTTCTTTTCATCAACAGTTTTTGTTTCTAAATCATTATTAACATCAACACAGTCATCATGAAGAGACATTTCTCGCTTCTTCTCTTTCCTCTCATCACCAACATCCTCATCATCATCACAGCCCGCTTCAGTTCTCTCCAACGCTTCACACGCTACACCACTTTTATCGTCCAATTTCGCATCTTCCGTGATTTCTGCCAACTCGGTTGTCATGCCAACCGTTGCAATGCTGCCTCTGTCTGCCATTTCCGTTTGGTCTTCATTCTCCATCGATGTTTCTCGCATCGTTTCCAGGGCAGGGGTCAAGCGCGATCGACCACAGCCATTGAGGTCGTCACCAGACGGCGCAAGTGGCAGGTCGCTCTCGCTATTGGTCGATGGATCAATGGCTGCTTTGCGATTGGCCGAGGAGACAGAAGCCGACTGAACGCTGAGCATGCTCTCTACCGATTGGCTGAGGTTGGACATGGGCGAACGAATCGACTGACGATAATCCTACAATGCGACACATTAGCAATGAACCTGATCTTCTACGCAGAATTCAACACAAGAGCTGCTCATTCAATCAATTTCTCAACCACAAAAAGACACCTACCAATCGCTTCCCAAGAAATCTCTCTTGTCATTTAAATCCTAATCATAAAATCTAATCACAGACTAACTAATGCCTGCCTCTGCCGGGTTGTTCTTAAAATGACTACACAAATCTCATGTTTAGACTTTTCTATACGAGCATATGGATGCAACCTCTTCCTATAGCATCTGGAATTGTCTTACTGATTTCTTTATGTCCTCAATGTCAGGTTCTTAGAAAAGTCCAAATAGTCCAATACATGCAATGCATGCTTGCTACACAAGATGCTAATGCTCTAAACGAACACCCTGAGATATTTCTTTATCAGAGGAACCTATCTATCAAAGATAAAGACACAGAAGATGATGAAGATAACGGCGATTCTTATAGATAGCAAGCGGTTGTACTCACTCGGATGTAGATATGGATGAATGGAACGAGACCCTGGCCACAGAACTGACAGCTGCAAACAGAACATACAACTTAGATGTTCTCTTCAGATAAGAACGCCATTCGAAATCACACATCAAATGCAATCAACTGATTGAAACCAACTGATACCTTTCACTGCAAATACCGAATGAATGAAAAGGTGCATGAAATAGTCACCTGCCTTTGACAATCAACTGCTCTCTTCAATCAACCACCTTACAGCCTCTCAACAAAGCGACACATTCATCCTCCCTCTCAATCTATATCTGTCTCATCAACCCCTCTCATCATCTCTCTCCAGTTGTCTGCCACTGACCTCTCTCTCCTCTCCAGTTCCCATTCGACACTTCAGTCCAAAGCCTAGAGCAGCTGAATACCAGCAGATCCCTCATCAACCCACGCATTTATATAGCACATTTTTGCAAAGAGGGAAAGGGAAGGGGTTTTGTTCATTTGCATTGAGTGAGCAGAGCAACTGAGGAAGAGGAGGATGAGGAGGAAGAGACGTTGTACCTGGTGTTAAGGTTGGAGTCATCCGACGTCCATCCTGCCATAATCTCTTCATCATACAAGAGATTGCCACACGACTGACACTTGGACAGACTACACATCTCCACTTCAACAGGAGCTGACGACTGCGGCAGGCTCAGCATGGAACCAGTGGAATAGCGGATGGAAGACTGGTCACCCGTCACAGACCCTCGATCACTGTTCTCCTCAACCGGAACCAACTGATCAAGGTCACCATGAGGTGAAGGACCTGAACGAAACAACTCATCCAATCATCCAATGCAGTACATCACTTCAAAAGCATAAAACGATCAATTGTAACATAAATGAACAACAAACTGTAACAAAGCATAACAGAAGAAATGTTACAATGTTACAGTGATTACTCAGAAGCTCACAAATTACACTAAAACCGAACTGGGAAGCCAAAAATTCTGCCAAAGAATGGCCAAACAGTTGAGTTGATATTACAGAAGAAGTGCCTTGCTCTTTAACTGGACAAGACTTAGTACTCGGCTTTAATAAGAAATGAGACAAAAGAGAAAGCAGAGGAGGAGGATGAGGAGATAATGAACAATGATGAAACACAAACCACCTTTCAACTCGGACAGGTAATCCTCAAAATCCTCCTGCCCCGATCCTCCTTCCTCTCCTTCCATTCCTCCCCCATTCCCCCTTCGACCACCCCCACCAGTCCCCTCAGCCTCATCCCTCGCCTCCGTCGATGCCGTCCACCCGTCCCTCAGACTGCCACGCACAGATGCCTTCATGTGTTCGAAACTGGAAGCCAATCCCTGCAGAGTCTCTCGCGACGGAAGGGTCTTTAAGCCCCCCCACATGGACGCTAAACACAACAGACAAACATACAAACAAACGGTTAAAGAAACAGACATGCGGAAAGACAAACGAAACCAAACTCTTTGTCCAGTGAAGATGCAGAGTCCCCTGAGAAAACAGTGACATTTGCCAACATCAACCCCATAAACCCCAATGCCCATAAACCATAACCCAAAATCCCATAAACCCCAATAAACCCCATAAACCCCAACAGTGCAACCCTCAACCTCTCACATCAAAGGCTATTGCCAGTTTCAGCCTCCTCAGAGCTCCCCCCACTATAAGCCAACCCATTTCCACACCACCCTCAACGAAATGCAGTCCTACCCCAAATTCGCAACCCATCTTTCAATCCCACCTTGTTGATCCAGAACAATTTATTCTCTGCATCAAAATCAGTGGATGATGAAAAGAACGACACTGCTTTGCAGCAAATGATTCTAACGATGAAAATCATTAACAGAAAGAGAAGAACATGTCATGCAACTCAACAACAACTTCTAAGATAAACAAAACCAAAAACCAACAGACAACAACATTTCTCCCAATCACGGAAAAACCGTCTAAAAAGACCGACTCTCGGACACAGAAATCCCTCCGATCATTTTAATTCTGATCTTTAAAAACAAAGACTCTTTCGGATGCACTTTCCTACGTAAATCTCTGTTTTTAAAAGCTTTAAAAACAGAAGAGACTTTGGATTTGAAAATGTTTTCTGAATCTTTAGTAGCAATTTTGTAGACCACTAGAACCTGTTCACTGTGTAAAATTTCTTATATTAATTCTTTCAAAAGAAGATGAAGTCAGAGCGCCAATCAAAAAGCATTCAGCAGCAAAGATTAGAAGAGCTGACCATGTTAACATAGAGATAATACAATCCACCATTTCCCCCTTAGAGATGAAACGACCAGAAAAAATTAAAACAGAAGAATGAAATGCATCAGAGATTAGAGAATACTACAAACACCGTTTATCTGTTGAATTCTACTCATACCCAACAACAACAATCATTCAAAACTCAAAACAACTCATAACAGAAAACTTAAAACGACTAAGGTGTCGATATCGGAGAAGAGCGTCCCCCTGACTCACCTAACGGGGCGTAGAGACCGGGGACTCGAAGTCGACTCTTGGGTGGAGTCATCACCACCGAGTCATAGCCTGTAGCGACCCCGGTGCTTTCTCTGTCGTCTGAGCTGGCACGGTCTCCGTCGCTGCTCTCCGAAGCAGCAGTTGAAGAGGAATTGGTGATCGTTGGATCGACGCTCCCCAGACTGTTGATGCTGCTTAGACTTCCAGAATCGATCTTCGTACCTTGCGTCGCAATCGATTTCTTTATGTCGTTATATTTCGAGAAGAGTCGAGTCGCAGCCGTGCGCATGACACTGCCGAACATTTGACTTGAAGACGACTTAGGTCGACGTACGGCAACTGTCGACTCTTCCGACACGCTGACGCTCTGAGAAGGTTCCGCTTCGGAAGACGGTTGTCCGACTCCCTCCCGCAGAATCACTCCATTCTGACCACTCTTGTTCTCGCCTTCTGTTGCTTCAGTTCCTGCAAACAACCGAACATCTGACAACAGAGACCGTTGTCCACTGACAACAATGGCGTTGTCGACGTCATTTGACTGGCTGACGTTGGCAGTGGTTGGTGGAGGATTTCCAAGTTGACGACTGAAGACCCCGAGTGGATCATTCTCCGTCACTGGGATGAGTAGGTTCTGCATTGCACATGCATTCCAACTGCTCTCATCTCCGTCCACTTCTCCGTTTCTCTCCACTTCCGCATTGGGGTCGTCTGGACTGGACAGGTCAAGCGAAGAGTCCAGTGCCCGACTACTGCCACCACGGGTGGACACCTCAAACGCATGTGAGTCATTAGTTGACCAGTAGTTGCCTGGCTTCTCCTCCTCCTCCTCCTCTGCCTCCTCCTCTTCCACTTGGGTCAGACCCTCATTGTCAGAAGCCATGAGAGTCACATTGCCAGAGCAGTCAAGGCCATCTGTGGACAGGGAGCCAGTACAGCCATCCTTCTTCCTCTCGACATAAAGGTCCTGTCGTTTGGAGCCCATTTCGTTGGAATTGACTGCTAGGTCAAGAGGTGAAGATGCCACCGTCTCACAGCTTGAGGAGCTCGTTAGCGTGCCAACGACGTGATCAGATGAGGTTCCAGAATCCGCATTCAAGTCACTGGACCGAGTCATTGGACCATCGGCTGAAACATCACGTCAACAGGATGAAGAGATAAAAGTTAGTAAGACAAAGCAGACATTGAAGTGCAATTGAAGCGCAATTGAAGCACAGTTGAAGTGCAATTGAAGTGCAATTGAAGCGCAATTGAAGTGCAATTGAAGTGCAATTGAAGCACAGTTGAAGTGCAATTGAAGTGCAATTGAAGCACAGTTGAAGTGAAATTGAAGCGCAATTGAAGTGCAATTGAAGCACAGTTGAAGTGCAATTGAAGCGCAATTGAAGCACAGTTGAAGTGCAATTGAAGCGCAATTGAAGCACAGTTGAAGTGCAATTGAAGTGCAATTGAAGCGCAATTGAAGTGCAATTGAAGCACAGTTGAAGTTCAATTGAAGTGCAATTGAAGCACAGTTGAAGTGCAATTGAAATGCAATTGAAGTTCAATTGGAGTGCAATTGAAGTGCAATTGAAGCGCAATTGAAGCACAGTTGAATTGCAATTGAAGCGCAATTGAAGCACAGTTGAAGTGCAATTGAAGTGCAATTGAAGCACAGTTGAAGTGCAATTGAAGCGCAGTTGAAGTGCAATTGAAGCGCAATTGAAATGCAGTTGAAGCACAGTTGAAGTGCAATTGAAGCACAGTTGAAGTGCAATTGAAGCGCAATTGAAGCACAGTTGAAGTGCAATTGAAGCGCAATTGCAACACAGTTGAAGCGCAATTGAAGCGCAAGGGGTCTAGACAGATTCTCTTCTTGAGATCAGAAAAGACATCAACTGAGGATGACAACTTTTGGCTGCTGATGTTGATCGATTCCTAACTGAGTCAGTCTCAACTCCTCTCTTCCAACTGAACGGAGTCTTTTTGACCTTCAGTCAGTTTACACAAAATGTGCTTGAAAAGCACTCTGTCCATTCGACTGGAGTTTTCTATCGTTAGGTTGAAAGCAACTCTGACATGTCTCTCTCTCTCTTGAAGAGGAGCTATATAAATCTATTATTACGATGATGATGATATCTCCCTTCCTCCGTCCTGATAATCCTCTCCCCACCGCCCCCCCCCCCAGATGATCAGCTCATCAATCACAAAATCAGACGAACCTCAACTATGAGTCAAAGTCTTCGTCAAGAAAAGCAAAACAAAACCCAATTGATGTAGCTGCCCTCTCTCTGATGCAACGTCCACCCATTCCTCCTTTTTTCTCTGCCTTTGTTCCCTCCTTCCTTCCTTCCTTCCTTCCTTCGCTCTCTCTGTCAGTCTAATCATTCCTCCTTTGTTTGTTTCTCCCTCTCTCTGTCTCTGATTGTCCCTCTCTTTGCCAGTCTGATCATTCCTGTCCTTCCTTCCTCTGCCTGTCTTCCATGTATTCTATGTTAGCAACTGACCATGACAGACCAACTGACCATGAGACGTAGATGGAGTGGACGCTGGATCTGATTCAGTTGGTGTTCTGTCGCTTGTTGTCGATATCGTTCGGTTGCCAGACAGATCGAGAGAATTCTGCGATCCGAGCAGAAGAGAGATTCGTTTGCCTTCTTCAAAGTTTGACGACCCATATCCTCGATCGCTCAGACCTCCTGGCCAAGAACAAGAACACGCCTAAAGTCCGCTCGACAGATCAGGTCAGGTCGCTAACTGTGTCAGGTCAGGACGCAGATGAATCAATAGAAAAGTTGAGAAAAACAGTCGGCTAATTAGGTCAGGTCAAACATTACACCATAATGGTGAAAACAAGGTCAGATCAGGTAGAAAGTTTACTTGACCAGGTCAGAAGTCAATGGCATCAATGCGACAGTGTTGATAGGAGAACTAACAGGCCTTCTAAGTCTAGGAAGCAGCAGTCAGGGTGAAACAAGGTCAGGTCGGTCATGTCAGTCTGTACACAAAAGTAGACCAGAATGTGGACGTACCATTGCTAATTCGTTCCTCATTGGCTGCTGTTGAACTGTGACTCGGTCCAGTTTCACTGCCAGTCCTTGACCTCTTGCCTTGACCTTTGCTCTTCAGATCTTTGATGATTGGGGCTGCAACCGGTTCGGCGTCGAGGAAACTGTCGAGGCTCTGTCGGTCCAAGTCGCTCTCCGAGTTGGAATAGACGGAGTGACGTCTTGTGTGCCACGAGCGCTTGAACTGCGCCACGGCCATGACCACATGACGCAAGCGAGTCCACAGCTGATATCCTCTCATGTCTGCAGTCGGCCACTTGCTCTCCAGAACAGCCTAGAAACCACCACCATCATCATCATCATCATCATCATCATCATCATCATCATCATCATCATCATCATCATCATCATCATCATCATCACCACCACCACCATCATCATCATCATCATCATCATAACCTGTTGTCATCATCTCAGTTTGTGACAGATGGAGCAGAAGACATTAGCAGGTATCATGCCAAGTGCATACTACCTGCACTTGGCATACTATAGTGCTTTTTACACAAAGCACTATCAATAGAATAGAAGAAGGATAGGATAGGATAGAATAGCCGTTTATTGACACAAAGAATTGATGGCAACGTCATTAGGTCAGCCAAACAGGGTGAATAAATCCATTGGGGGCTCAGCTGGCCCATGCTTCCATTGTTGATGTTAAGTCATAGAATTCCATAACAGCCACACACCTCTGTCAGGAATCGATCAAAGTTGAAACAGGGCAAGTGAGTTAATTGGTCAATCAAGCAGTGAGTGTGAGAGGGAGAGCAGAGCTCACCTTATTGTAGAATCCGTAAGTGACTGCGTTCGGTTGGACTCCATTTCGCTTCATCTCTGACAGAACTTTGACGGCCATGATCGGCTGATGATACAATCCACACAACTGCATCATCACACGATAACACACCTGCACAGACAACAACCATTAACAAAGCAACGTCTCAACAACAGCTTAACAGTACAACACTCATCTTCCACCGACAACGAGAGGAAAGCACAATGCACATCAGAGACAAAGGTTTAGATAAAAAGCTGTAGCCAATAATATTATGCTCTACTCTTTATATGTATTATGGGTCTTTCGCACTGGGAGCGCCTCTGATTAGCGAACACTGTGACAGGTGCTTTATAAAGGTTCAGATACAATACAGTTACATACTTTACATCAGCGGTTCTCAACCTGTGGTTCGCGGACCATTGGTGGTCCACAGTCATCTGCCTAGTGGTCCACGAGCAAGGCCTACAATTTATATTTTTTTTTACAATTAAAAACATCTCCTTCACAATCTGCTCTTCATCTCTGCTCTGCAGACTTTATTATTTCAATGCAACTCAACATTTTCTATTATTCACACTCTATTCTGCATTCTGTTAATCACTCCATCCTCTGCTCTCCATACCATAAACCGAGTTTTCCCTATATTGCTCTACTATGGATTAGAAGACACACTAAGACAGACAGACAGACACAGACAGACAGCCGAATACAGAGCGCTGGATGAGCGAAGTAGAGACCTCGTCAGGTGGCTGAAGACGTTCCGACTGCGCTTTGCCAAGGACTTGGAAGGCGACGCGCAAGGCCTTTGTCTTTGAATGAACCGTTTTCATGTAAGCAGGAAGATGAATGAACCAGAGACTGTAGCAATGCCACACCAGACAACTACAATGACAGACAACAAACAGCAGGTCAGGTCAGGTCAAAGGTCAGGTCAGGTCAAAGGTCAGGTCAAAGGTCAGGTCAAAGGTCAGGTCAAAGGTCAGTTCACCCGACCCACAACTCAATCTCGTTACGCACCATTGGCTGATGCCTAGTGCATTAGACAACGGCGCAATACAATTAATAATTAATAATAATAATAGCAATTTAATAATAACAATCATCTCAACATTTTTAGTGTTTTTTTCATCCCACCACTTCATCCTATCAACTCATTAAATGGCAACAACCAAAGAGTTATTAAAATAATGTAACTCGCAAGACCAAGACAATAACTTGGACTGTATGTTTGTTCTTAGTGTTCTACGGCCATTGAACGCAAACCAGTGAACTTCCTCTGGGAAGTCCCTTGGATTTCGTTATACGTCCTATCAACCCCTTTCTCTTCCCATCATCCCACTCGGCCTCTTACGACTTGGCCAAGCATCTGACCCACGTTCACATCAGTCATTTGATTTGCCAGCTGCTTTAAGTTTTATCCAATTCACTGACCATCAGTGGCCAAGAGAAGAGAAGTCATTGACATACTTGGCCCACATCTTTGGAATGTTGGAGTGCTTCATCGCAATCTTCTGAGCTGATTTCAGTTCATGCTTCGTCCTGCGAGTCATCGGACTACACAGGAACGACAGATTCGATTCTCCAGCTGCCGTTGTCTTGAGGGTTGCAACATTCTGAGATGCAACTGGAGCAACAACCGGAGGAAACAACGACATATCCAACAACGGAAAGCCAGAGTAACTAAAAGACAAGCGAAGGAGAAACCGTCACAAATGAACAGACTACAATGAAAATGAAGAGAAGATACATTTAAGACGCACTCACCATTTGCCAACCAATTCCAATGGATTCCAATGTATGTGTCTTTAGAAGTATATAGACATTCATTCATTCAGAACATTTTCATTCAGAACGCATTCACTGAATCTGCATTTACAAACCATCCGAAAGTGCTGTGAACAGGACTTTCTATGGCACTAATGTATTCACACACCATTCTTCTTTCTTCTTTCCCTTCAGGCTCGAATTAATCCCTCTTTGGAGAGGGGTCAGCCACTCGGATCCTTCTCTTCCACTTGTTTCTTTCTTGAGCATCTTCTTTCTTCAGTTTTAGGAGTTTTAGGTCTTGTTGTATCGTGTCTTCCCATCTCTTCCTCTGTCGTCCCCGACTGCGGCGTCCATATACCTCTGCATTCATGATTCTTTTCACACAGCTATCATCCTCTTTTCTCATTACATGTCCATACCACCTCAGCCTGGTCTCTCGTACTTTGTCAGTTATACATGCCACCCCGAGCTTCTCTCTGATGTCCACATTTCTTTTCCTGTCCTTCAGTGAGATCCCAAGTATCCATCATAGCATTCTCATCTCTGTTCTCTCCAGTAACCCTTCATCCCTTTTTGTCAGAGCCCAGGCCTCTGCTCCATATAGCATCACCGGTCTTACCATTGTTTTGTATACCTTTCCCTTGAGTTGAGTTGGCATTTTGGCGTCACACAACACTCCCGTTAGTTCTCTCCATTTCTGCCAAGCCACCTTAATCCTGTTCCTGATGTCATGCTCGCAGCCACCCTGTGCATTCATGGTCGATCCCAGATATTTAAATGTTTCAACCTGTTTCAGTGACTTTCCTGCAATGTCTCTGATCTCAATTGCTTCCGTTGTTTTTGAGCAGACCATGGTTTCTGTCTTATTGATGTTTATCTTAAGACCCTTGCTCTCCACTGCCATCTGCCAGTGTGTAAAACGTGCTTGCATCTTCGCCTCTGCATCGTCCGCCAGTATAAGATCATCCGCCACCATTGGTGCCACAAAACACTCCATTCTCACAACCTATTCCTCATGCTTCCATTTTAAATGCTCTTCTTCACATTCTTCTAAGTGGAAATCATACATAACAAGTATGAGGAATTCAGTCGACCAAGAGGCAAAGAGGATGACCTTCTTCCTGTGACTTACATTACAGAAACGGCTGAGACTCCAGCGCCCTCAATGATGAAACTGTCACCTTAACACTTTAACGATGAGAGTGTACTAAACATGACTGGGAAACCAATGCAGCTCATCATTAAATTGTTAAAGATGCCTCTGATGCTGAGATCATCTACTTACTTATACTCGATGCCGTCTGGCAAACCGGTTGGTTCTGGAGGAGGAACAAACACCGTTCGTTCACTGAAACACAACAACAGATGCAGGACATGAATTCAACATCATATAGTTGTAGAAAACATCCGACATCAACTCTGCAGTTATCTGTTTACGGTGTGGTTACTATACAGCGCCATCAATTTAAGCATTAGACACTGGCACAATAGAAGCTACTAATTACTAATAAATCAGTTGACAGTTGATTACAAAGTGACCCTTGACCTCTGAAGAGAATCCTCGAGGTCGATCAGTCGGACGTCGTGACTGTTCTCGTCCACTTTCTCGACGCACTCGTCAAAGAACGCAAGACACGTGTCTTTGTCGGACACAAAAGACCGTTCTTCGATGAAGCGAGAGAACGCCTGCGTCTTCATCACTACCACGTAGAACTTGTGATACGCTCGATCGCGACTCTTCAGAAAACCTAAACATAATGACAAAAAGCATTCGACATCTTCGTCATTTTTAGACAAACATGAAAGACTGATGAAGGAGAGAGGGAGAGGGAAAGGGAGACAGAGAGATGCCTTTCTACGAAGTCATCAGTCCATACAATTGAGAACTGTCGACATATCTCATCTGGTCTTTGATTGTAAAGAAATGAAGTATTGAAGAATTGCCATCAGCTCAATGACAGAATTTCTTAATTTCTAAGACAACTTTTCTTCAATCAACTCGAAAAATCTACAAATGGAAAGGCTGGGAAACGATCAAACCCTTCACCAATTACTACACAATCAATCAGAAAGACAGGCTGTCTTTCTGTCTGCTTCCCTGTATGTCTGTCTGTCTGCCTGTGTATATGTCTGGACTAAGCCTGACCTTGAATGTCGAAGAGACTACTGACATCTGTTGTAACGAGAGTCGGTGCTTTGATGATCGGCAGAAGGAAGTTGTTGTATCCCTTGAGAATAATCGCCATGAAACGCAGAAACGCTTCCTGTATTGACGTCTCCATCTGCACCTAACAACAGCAACAACAACAGTAACAACGCACTCCACATCTTTATCTTTATCTGCTCCTCAAAGAAACAACAGCTGCATTTCTCCTTTGCTGCCATCAAATGTCTTTTAAATTCAAAATCTGTTGTTAACTTGCGATCAACCTCCTCCTCCTCACCTCCTTTTTCCATCCACTGAAGTCCGTCTCTGGCTGACCATCTTCCGTATCCAACCACTCCTGACTGCTCGCACCAGAGAATGTTGGATTCTGACAGAGATGTTCGTACAGCTTCTCCAATGTCGCCTTCAGGACCTTCACTGCTTTCTACAACAACCAACCATCAAATCCATGTAGAGTCAACGACTGGACCAAACACATCATTAGAGTCCAGAGCCAGACCAAACGAACCACAGAGAGTCCAAAGCCAGACCAAACAGATCATTAGAGTCCAGAGCCAGACCAAACGAACCACAGAGAGTCCAGAGCCAGACCAAACAGATCATTAGAGTCCAGAGCCAGACCAAACAGATCATTAGAGTCCAGAGCCAGACCAAACAGATCATTAGAGTCCAGAGCCAGACCAAACAGATCATTAGAGTCCAGAGCCAGACCAAACAGATCATTAGAGTCCAGAGCCAGACCAAACAGATCATTAGAGTCCAGAGCCAGACCAAACGAACCACAGAGAGTCAAAAACCAAAGGAACGAACCACAGTCAATCTTAAATGCTGCAGTTCATCTGAGTGGAGGCATACCTAGGTTTGGTAATAGATTCAGCTTCATTCGGGAAGAATTGCACGAGTGCCTCTGATGGGTTTCTCTTGAAGAGGTGCTATATAAATCTGTGATGACATTACATCACCTATGCTGGGAACAGATGCAACTGATAGTTCAATAGGTCAATGCTCCAACCAAACCAAGTCACATGCAATTAGTAACCAATAAGAATCAAACTTAGGCAAAAGAAACCAGAGTCAGTTGATAATTATCACTCGACCTCAACTTCTTCTACCACAAAATCACAATCGTTTTTTCTCTACATAACATTCTGTCTACAGATTTATTCAACAATTCGTTATAAAGAAGAAGAAGAAAAGAAGGCAAACGATAAAGAAGCAGAAGAACGCAGACCTTGGGCATCATTTTCAACGTCTGTCCTTTCCTATCGTCCGATCTGAAAGCAGAAACTTTCTCCAATTAGACTCTATCCAATCATAACTAAAGAAAGTAAATGCTGACACAATGATAGCAATAACAATAGAACAACAAAAGCCATTGATGCAACTACCTGAATCCGATGCAATCGGTATCATCAGTATAAAAGTAATGACAACTCTAGCACAAAGCTCATCAAAAAAATTAATCTGTGCATCATCTAACTCACGCATTCACTCAAATTCCTACTGCTAGGTAATGTAATAAAACAGCATTTACATAGCGCCCTCAGTCAAAAGAGGAGCCAGAGAGAAAGACTTAGACTGACATCGTAAGGGTGTTTGTGTCGAGGTCGATGCAGGTCACGTCTGACGGAGGATCATACAGATCGAAATAACGTGAGTCAATGCCTAAGAGTAAAACACAAGAACGACAATAAAGACATAGGAACATATCACACAAACATAGGAACATATCGCACAGACACAGGAACATACCGCACAGACATAGGAACATATCACACAAATCAAATCAAATTAATTATTATTTTATTCGTCTAACCATTTGACATAATGCAATTGGCAACAATCATAGATAAGTAAAATAATGAATAGAAATCTATCAGCTGTATCTCGTTCATTTCAAAACTAATACAAATCATAATATAAAACCCTCGATATAGAGTTTTTATCATTTTTAGTTGGAAGGGAAAAATTGTGAGCCCGAGGGCTTGGGTTAGGGCAGGTAGCATCTGACGGAGGAATGCACAGGTCAAAACAACGTGAGTCAATGCCTAATTGTAATAAAACACAATAACGACATAAAGGAGGAGAAGATGAGGTGAGTGAAGATAATTAATTGACTGACCGACAATGAAAGGCGTTGGTGAGTTGAGGACGTAGGAGAGGGCGAGTGGACAGAGTGGAATGTATGGACACTGCCAGTGGAACGGAAAGATGATCTGGAAAACACAAGCAAACACAATGCAACATTAGACGCTGTTCTTCTCAAATGAAGCATTACGATTCCTAACTCTATGGATTCACATGAAGCAACCACCGACTGATGACAACAGAGCAACAGACGTTGTCTGTTCACAGGGAATTAGAAACAATAGTTTTTTAAATATAGCTACAACCTTAAGGCGAATGAGCTATTATTAAACGACGTAATGATGACAGACAACATGACTTCATGACACAAGACGGCGGCCATTCCACTGGACAGCTAATGTTGACGATGATGGATGGATGGATGGATGGATGGATGGATGGATGGATGGATGGACTTACGTTAGCAACCGCTTCTGCAACACTCGTGAGAACGGCTGGACGCAGAGAGTGGATGAGAAGCTTCTGCTCCATCAGAGTAAAGAGCAGAATCGTTATGCAGTTGGTCGGTCCAAGGTTCTTCAGTAACTCAATGAATGACGCTCCACTGCAACAGCAAACACTCAATGACTCACACAAACACACACACACAACATACACACACACACACCTACAAACAGACACAAACAGAGACACACAAACAGACACAGACAAACACAAATACATATGCCACAGAAGACAGAAGAACAGTCCATTAAACTAGCAAGAGAGCATGGCTGCCATGGCGTTTGTCATTGAATGAGAAACACAATGCACCAAAATGATTCATTTTTACTCAATTAAAATGAATATTTTGCAAACCCTGGAACCTCAACTCAGTAAGAAAATGTCTGCTGAGTCCCTAAGCCAGACCACAACATTCAGACCACGACATTCAGACCAAGACATTCAGACCAAAACATTCAGACCAAGACATCATAGGAAGCAGTGCAACTTCCAAGAGGAAGCGCTGACAATGCCAGCTGCTCTCCTACGCCAATCCTGCATCTGATCAAATGACAATGAAAACCATTGACTACCCCTATTACCCGTTGGTCCAACTGCAATCTGCAAATCGAAACCAAACTAAACAGAGAATCTGAATTGGAAGATGAAGCAATGACCAACAACATCCTCCTACCTCTTTGGCAAAGGTGTTTCATCCGGCTGAGTCAGTGTTATGGCCGTAGTTGGCAACTAGACAACAAAAACCAGACAAGCATTTATGAAGATCAACAAATCCCACTGACTTCAGAATTCTCCACTTGTCATACAACAATTGTAAAAATCTGCTGCATTTCATTACTGATATTTCTACATATATTAGTAGTTTCCAGTCTTTGTTGGCTATGGAACCCTTTTGATCTGAAAACATTTTGACGGAATGCCCGTCCTAACCAAGATAATCTAGTACAAGTAGCGCCAGTGAAGGAAACCAAAATAGGTTTAGTTAGTAAAACAGTTATAAAAACTGAATTCTCTTCTATACAGTCAGATTTTCAACAAATTGACTCAAATGAAAAAATAAAGTTAAACCAAATCCCTTGCAACACAATATACGAAACAAGCATCCAATTTCTTCATGGAACCCCTTTGTCTTCTCTTCATGGAACCCGAGGGTTCCATGAAACACACTTTGGGAAATGCTGATATAGAGATAGCGGCTGAGATTAATGTGTGTGCGTTCGTGTGAAGACGTACCTGGATTAGGATTCGAGGTCTTTGCGGAGCAGGAAACGGAACTTCGTTTAGAAAGTGTGCAACATATCTGGGTAAAAACGACACAAAATGACGAGAAGACATCAAGTGATCAGCAAAAGAAACAACATTCTCACCCACACAAACATCTTCCCGACCTAACACATTAGGAGTTACCTCATTCATCATTCCATTCCACAAAACATCTTATAAAAAACAAATGAGCAGTCACTTAAGGATGATAGTATGAGGATCATGTAAGGATGATGGTAGGAAGCTATCTAAGGATAGAAGGTCAGCTAAGGCCTAAGGATGATGGTAAGCCAAGGATAAATGGTAGGAGCATAGTCTGAAGGAAGTGAATTTGAAGGCAGTGAATGGAGGATGAGGTAGAGAAGGAGATGGAATCAGTCAGTCAGTTACCTTTCCAGTGGAATTGGATGTGAATGAGGTAGAGAAGGAGATGGAATCAGTCAGTCAGTTACCTTTCCAGTGGAATTGGATGTGGATGAGGTAGAGAAGGAGATGGAATCAGTCAGTCAGTTACCTTTCCAGTGGAATTGGATGTGGATGAGGTAGAGAAGGAGATGGAATCAGTCAGTCAGTTACCTTTCCAGTGGAATTGGATGTGGATGAGGTAGAGAAGGAGATGGAATCAGTCAGTCAGTTACCTTTCCAGTGGAATGGGATGTGGATGAGGTAGAGAAGCAGATGGAATCAGTCAGTCAGTTACCTTTCCAGTGGAATTGGATGTGGATGAGGTAGAGAAGGAGATGGAATCAGTCAGTCAGTTACCTTTCCAGTGGAATTGGATGTGGATGAGGTAGAGAAGGAGATGGAATCAGTCAGTCAGTTACCTTTCCAGTGGAATTGGATGTGGATGAGGTAGAGAAGGAGATGGAATCAGTCAGTCAGTTACCTTTCCAGTGGAATTGGATGTGGATGAGGTAGAGAAGGAGATGGAATCAGTCAGTCAGTTACCTTTCCAGTGGAATTGGATGTGGATGAGGTAGAGAAGGAGATGGAATCAGTCAGTCAGTTACCTTTCCAGTGGAATTGGATGTGGATGAGGTAGAGAAGGAGATGGAATCAGTCAGTCAGTTACCTTTCCAGTGGAATGGGATGTGGATGAGGTAGAGAAGGAGATGGAATCAGTCAGTCAGTTACCTTTCCAGTGGAATTGGATGTGGATGAGGTAGAGAAGGAGATGGAATAAGTAAGTCAGTTACCTTTCCAGTGGAATGGGATGTGGATGAGGTAGAGAAGGAGATGGAATCAGTCAGTCAGTTACCTTTCCAGTGGAATTGGATGTGGACCGGTGCGAGACATCTTGTACAGAAATCCTAGAAACTTCTTGTAAGTCTCGAAGAACGGCAGACATGACAGCACACAGATGCACTTGTTCTGATGGATCGTCATGGCAACAGCACCCTCTTCATCAGCAGCGCCGCTTGTACTGTCATCTGGCCATCCGAGCTGTCTCAACTGGGACTCGTCCAGTTGGGAGCTGTCCTGATCCTCGTAGAAGGTCACCGCAGCCCCATAGACCTTGTCACCAGAGGCAGCTGTGAGGATGAAGGTCGAGAAGACGGGCAGCGGATGGTGGGTGTCTGCCGGCCAAGACTCGAGGGTCGCTCCAAGGGGCAGGCAGAACATGGCCACCCGTTCGGGCAGAGGAAGGCCCACAAAGTCCTCCGTTGGGTAACGACTTAGTATGGCTAGAGGAGACAAATTCAGTCATGCAGAATTTACAAAGAGAAAGTCTCATCAGAACCAAAATACATCACACAAGTCAATCCTTAATCTGAATAAACCACAACAGACAAGATTCATTAAGATAATTAAGATAACGTTTCAACAATGACAAATATTTCTAGGCTACAGATTACAACATCAAATTCATTGTTCACAACAAGGCATTATGAAAAAACAATTCGTTAATTGAGACACCACAAATGTAGAATAGTTCACGAGAAAAATGTCCGGAGGCTTAACAATGATTGAGTCATGGAGGAGAAAAGAGTTTAGCAAGTGAAAAGGAGATGATTAAGAGAGTTACAAGTGCACAGATATCAGAGTTTAATACATAGCAACAGCAAAAACCAAGAGTTACACTGAACCAAATTTAAAGAAAGCAATTATATGAAATCCTTCAATGAAGGCAGTACTACAAAGCATCGAGTATCTGTTATTGAAAACGAGTATCTGCGACTGAAAACGAGTATCTGCGACTGAAAACGAGTATCTGTGACTGAAAATGAGTATATGTGACTGAAAATGAGTATCTGCGACTGAAAAAGAGTATCTGTGACTGAAAACGAGTATCTGTGACTGAAAACGAGTATCTGTGACTGAAAGAGTATCTGCGACTGAAAACGAGTATCTGCGACTGAAAACGAGTATCTGTGACTGAAAACGAGTATCTGTGACTTAAAACGAGTATCTGTGACTGAAAGAGTATCTGTGACTGAAAACAAGTACCTGGTCGATATGCCAAGACGTTTGTTTTGGTCATGGACTTTTTATAACACAGATAGACATCGGATCCCATCTGAGAAACCAAACCAAAAATCACCCATCAACACCTGGACTGTTGAATATGCAGAAGGAAAACTATGCAAACTATAATATGGAAGACAATGACAATCATTAGTCACTCTCATCATCATCATCATCATCATCATCATCATCATCATACCCAGCCATTTACTTGTGTTTGGACTCAATGCCACTGGCAGCCACAGATGGAAATATCCTCTGTTGGTTAGTATCAATTAGCTGAATCAATCAGTTACCAATTCCAGTCCCATGCTAAGTACCACATCTAAACAGCCAATTACCATTCTCAGTACCACATCTAAACAGTCACTTACCATTCTCAGTACCACATCTAAACAGTAACCATTCTCAGTACCACATCTAAACAGCCAATTACCATTCTCAGTACCACATCTAAACAGTCACTTACCATTCTCAGTACCACATCTAAACAGTCACCATTCTCAGTACCACATCTAAACAGCCAATTACCATTCTCAGTACCACATCTAAACAGTCACTTACCATTCTCAGTACCACATCTAAACAGTAACCATTCTCAGTACCACATCTAAACAGCCAATTACCATTCTCAGTACCACATCTAAACAGTCACTTACCATTCTCAGTACCACATCTAAACAGTCACCATTCTCAGTACCACATCTAAACAGCCAATTACCATTCTCAGTACCACATCTAAACAGTCACTTACCATTCTCAGTACCACATCTAAACAGTAACCATTCTCAGTACCTCATCTAAACAGCCAATTACCATTCTCAGTACCACATCTAAACAGTCACTTACCATTCTCAGTACCACATCTAAACAGTCACCATTCTCAGTACCACATCTAAACAGTCACCATTCTCAGTACCACATCTAAACAGTCACTTACCATTCTCAGTACCACATCTAAACAGTCACCATTCTCAGTACCACATCTAAACAGTCACCATTCTCAGTACCACATCTAAACAGTCACCATTCTCAGTACCACATCTAAACAGTGACCATTCTTAGTACCAGATGGAAGGAATCACTTACCATTCCCTTGTTGAGTGTCTTGTTAATCGTGTGGTAAGCATGAGGTGCAGTCTCGCCCTAGACACAAGAAGAAGATGATAATAATAATCTTTTACTTTACTTAAGCGTCTGCAAACGCACTGCGCTGTACAGTGAACATACACATAGTAGAAACGGCAGCCACACAGGGCGCCTTACATACATGTATACAGAAGAAAGAAGCACATGATAACAGTTTTACAGGAGTCGAATATATAACTGTTTTTAAGCGGCAGCCACTCGGCGCCAATCATGGCCTACTATTCATTTAACCACCGCTGCCACCTAGCGAGTGGAAGCCTGGAAGGCTGAATAAACCTTACGGGGGTCTACCGGGTTCGGTCTTGGTACCTTCAGCTCTTCACGCCAGTGTGTTATCCATTACACTACGGGCGCCCCCGTCACACAAGAGCAGCTGACGATCATTACAGTGACCTCTTTCTCAGAGTCAACAGAAAATAATCAGCCTAATTAGATATTCGATAATTATCGAGTCATAAGTAGATGATGATTATAACTGGAAGTTTCTTATTTTAAAAGCTAGGTATACAGTTGATGCAATATAACATAGACTTTGAGACTGAGGCATTTAGACCTTCTTCTCTCAGCCTGGCGTTCATTATACTATGGAGGCAGCAGATCTCCTCCGTTCTCCATTCATTCATACATAACATCGAAATGGATGATGGACTTCTATGTAAGTCGGAAGATAAGATGCAGCAACTTGTCCAAGTCAGCTGCAGTCTTCAGGGAAACACTTGTCACTTAGAAACCGACTTAGAACTATCAGTAGGATCATGCCAACTAACTACTGCATCAGGAGAAGATGATGCTGATGATGGTGGTGACGATGGTGATGATGATAAAGAGGAAGAGTAAGAAGAAGAAGAAGAGAAAGAAGAAGCCGAGGGTTAGTAGACCTTGTTTAGGAGAATAACGCAGATGTCGGTGACAGCGAGTGTGTCGCAGGCGGCTGTTGGACTGGCTCTTCGGAACGTTATGTAGATGCGAGTGCTTCCGCTGTTATTGACATTAGCTGACCGACCTTGAACCGTGTTGTAGAGGACCTCACAGCCAGCCAACACCCTCTCTTTCGTATCCTTACCATCGTACAGAACCCTTCACAGACACAAAGACTACCATCATCCATCATCTATATTAATAAAGCGAGAATTCTGTGTGTGTGTCTGTTTGACCGGGCTTAACTTCTACAATTTTGCACCTTTTCACTCGAAACCTTGACTGCTGTGTCGGTCTCGGCATCGGACACCCAGTGGAGGGGTTCGCGTCCCCCGTTTTCACCGTTACCATGGTGAAAATCCCCCAAAACACCCTCCCTCACGCCTCAGCTCGCCTATTCCACTGCGAAGCGGTTCTATTTATGGCGCCGGTATTCCCCAACGTCATTAATAATGCGCATAATGACACCCAGCTCGTCTCCAGTGGTTCTATTTATGGCGCCGGTATTCCCCAACGTCATTAATAATGCGCATAACGAACTTCTTCAAATTCAAAATTTCATGACGATGGATTCGAACTATATTCATCGTTTTACAGCAAAATTTTAACGTATGTTCAAACACAAAGATCTACATTATTTCCAGTATATGAAACAACCAGTCTGCTTTACTAAGGGCCAAGCCAACCACACACCGGCAGTGGGTCTGCGAAGCAGTCAGTCCACGGCAGAGGTCGCTAGACGCCAAAAGGCGTCTACAACACTGCGAAGCAGTCTCCCCACAGGTCAAGGGCCTCGGCGACTGCAGTCGCCGCCAGAGTTTGACTGCAAAGCAGTCACTCAGAGGGCGACTGCGAAGCAGTCAGTCCACGGCAGAGGTCGCTAGACCCCAGAAGGCGAATACAAGACTGCGAAGCAGTCTCCGCTGTACGCCAGAAGGCGTCTACAAGACTGCGAATCAGTCTCCGCCAGAGGTCGCCAGACGCCACATGGGCCTCCAAGACTGCAAAGCAGTCGCCGCCAGAGGGCGACTGCAAAGCAGTCAGTCCACGGCAGAGGTCGCTAGATGCCAGAAGGCGTCTACAAGACTGTGAAGCAGTCTCCGCCACAGGTCGCCAGACGCCACAAAGGCCTCCAAGACTGCGAAGCAGTCGCCGCCAGAGGGCGACTGCCAAGATTGCCAAGCAGTCGTTGTTGTTGTTGTTGTTGTTGTTGTTGTTGGTGGTGGTGGTGGTGGTGGTGGTGGTGGTGGTGGTGGTGGTGGTGGTGGTGTGAAGCTTATAACCCCGGGCAACGCCGGGTAATCCAGCTAGTCTATAATAAGCAGTCTATCATCTATCATTAAGGCATCTGTCATCTATCATCCAGATCCGTCATCTATCATCACCAGGAGGAGGTGCAGAAGCCGAATGGCCTGTGATATGAACAGTATGGGTTTGAGGCTCCACTGCTCAGAAGTTAAGGACCCTGGCCTGCCAAAATCCTTTGCACACAGCAGCTCAGCGCCAACAACGTTCTGTTGTATGGTAGTGCGTGTGCACTTCTGAACCGCTGTGGAAGGAGGGCTATATCAAAGACAAGACCACCAATGCCATCATCATCATCACAACTAAACAGATGTCAAACTCAGCTGGAATATCATCAGAAAGACAAGAGTCTGTTTCACTAACTGACCCCATGCTACTATCATCAATTGGGGACACAATCACAATGACCCCACAGCGCTCTCAACTATGAAGGTAACTGACCACATGCTACTATCATCAATTGGGGACACAATCACAATGACCCCACAGCGCTCTCAACTATGAAGGTAACTGACCACATGCTACTATCATCAATTGGGGACACAATCACAATGACCCCACAGCACTCTCAACTATGAAGGTAACTGACCACATGCTACTATCATCAATTGGGGACACAATCACAATGACCCCACAGCACTCTCAACTATGAAGGTAACTGACCACATGCTACTATCATCAATTGGGGACACAATCACAATGACCCCACAGCGCTCTCAACTATGAAGGTAACTGACCACATGCTACTATCATCAATTGGGGACACAATCACAATGACCCCACAGCGCTCTCAACTATGAAGGTAACTGACCACATGCTACTATCATCAATTGCGGACACAATTACAATGACCCAGTGCTCTCAACTATGAAGGTAACTGACCACATGCTACTATCATCAATTGGGGACACAATTACAATGACCCAGTGCTCTCAACTATGAAGGTAACTGACCACATGCTACTATCATCAATTGGGGACACAATTACAATGACCCAGTGCTCTCAACTATGAAGGTAACTGACCACATGCTACTATCATCAATTGGGGACACAATCACAATGACCCCACAGCACTCTCAACTATGAAGGTAACTGACCACATGCTACTATCATCAATTGGGGACACAATCACAATGACCCCACAGCGCTCTCAACTATGAAGGTAACTGACCCCATGCTACTATCATCAATTGGGGACACAATCACAATGACCCCACAGCGCTCTCAACTATGAAGGTAACTGACCACATGCTACTATCATCAATTGCGGACACAATTACAATGACCCAGTGCTCTCAACTATGAAGGTAACTGACCACATGCTACTATCATCAATTGGGGACACAATTACAATGACCCAGTGCTCTCAACTATGAAGGTAACTGACCACATGCTACTATCATCAATTGGGGACACAATTACAATGACCCAGTGCTCTCAACTATGAAGGTAACTGACCACATGCTACTATCATCAATTGGGGACACAATCACAATGACCCCACAGCACTCTCAACTATGAAGGTAACTAACTCCTCCTCATCATGTCAGTTTTTATGCTCACAGAATTTCACCTTTTCAGTCAAGAGCAGAGCAGCAGCATTAGCATTAACCACACAAAAACTAATCAGTGATCAACCTATTCTAAAGTTCTACATTTGAAAATTGAAATATGACTGAATTGCTAAACCAAAATATTTCCATACAATTCCCCAACAAACAGCAGACTTAATATGACAGTGAATCTCAGACAAACCTATGTTTCCATAGCGACTGCGAACCTGATACAGATACATGTTGCCATAGCAACAGTCAATCTGATGAGACAGACCTATTACAACCAAAGCAACACTGACCCAATGTCGACGAGCGGAGGTTTGTCTCTTCCTCTTCTGTAGCAGAGGTACATCTCCGGCGCTCGGATGCTTCCGTGATTGAGGTCGGCTGGAAACCCAGATGGAGTGAACTCGATACATTTGAACTTGGCAGGAGCGACTTCTCCAAAGCTACGATTGATGATCGCGATATCAACGATCGGATCGAGCTTATGCGTCGCCTTGAGCACAGACTCATTGGTCAGTTCGTCAAGAGCAACTGGACCGTCTTCTGGCCGACCGACCACCAGGAAATAATCGGCCACTCGCTTCTCATCCATTGTGGCGGTGGTGGCAGTCGATCAACAAGTCCTATGTTTAGACGTCACTCATCCAGAGTCTAGAAAGAAATAACATGCAGTGAACTTAGAGAAAGGCAGTTCTCACCCATTCACAGGCTTTCACTGTCTATGCTGTGATTATCATACAATGGTGCTGGACAAGTTCTCTGTATTAGTAGGGTATCTACTAAAAAGGATTGCAAGTTGTTCACTTCTTTTGGCAATGGTCAAGACAATCACTGGACAGTCACTGACATCAATGGCTTCAGTGGAAATGTCAGGAGGTTGTGTAATGGCAGAAGCATTTGATGTCAGTGAATATGTCAAATAGGATGTTAAGTAATGACAGAAAACAAGCTCTGTTAACCCGTCAGTGGAGTTTTTAATGGTGATGAAATGAAACACATGATGGGAATTGAAAGTGAATCAGATGACAGCACATCTGAAGATCACATGCCTCAACACTAGATGCCTCCACACTACACACCAACAGCAAAAAAACCAGAGTCCACCTGTCACCAAATCATCAGACTAAGTACTGCATGACTCAACCATCTGACCAGAGTGACAAACACACACATAGACACACACATAGACACACACATAGACACACACATAGACACACACATAGACACACACATAGACACACACATAGACACACACATAGACACACACATAGACACACACATAGACACACACATAGACACACACATAGACACACACATAGACACACACATAGACACACACATAGACACACACATAGACACACACATAGACACACACATAGACACACACATAGACACACACATAGACACACACATAGACACACACATAGACACACACATAGACACACACATAGACACACACATAGACACACGCATAGACACACACATAGACACACGCATAGACACACACATAGACACACACATAGACACACACATAGACACACACATAGACACACACATAGACACACACATAGACACACACATAGACACACACATAGACACACACATAGACACACACATAGACACACACATAGACACACACATAGACACACACATAGACACACACATAGACACACACATAGACACACACATAGACACACACATAGACACACACATAGACACACACATAGACACACACATAGACACACACATAGACACACACATAGACACACACATAGACACACACATAGACACACACATAGACACACACATAGACACACACATAGACACACACATAGACACACACATAGACACACACATAGACACACACATAGACACACACATAGACACACACATAAAGACACAGGCAGAAGCATCTAGAAAGAGCGCACGTGAAGCGCATAAACATCTGTCACGGAAACAATGAGAAAACGAAGGATCTACTGTCGTTGTTTGTGATGAAGGGACAAAGTCATTCGATCGATTCAATACAAACTAAAACAAACAATTCCAAATGAACAAGTCCAACTAATTGGACAACGAACAAGAAGAAGAAGAAGAGGGGCAAAGGTCGTAACCCTTTGAGGTTAAACCATCAGAATATCAGACAATCTGAATGTAGCACAGAAGAGAAGACAGTGAATGACACAATGTCACCCTAACAACAAATCATATATAATATTCGTGTTTACTGACACGCTCACTGACGTATACCACAGTAAGTTACATAGAAACAATTGAAACATGACGGTACAATTATCAAGATCTTAATTAACACACGTCTTAGCAGTCTGTAAGGTGCCCGTTCATTTTACTGCTGCCCCTTAGGGAGTGGAAGGGTGAGTCAACCTAGAGGGGGCTTACAGGTATTGAACCACAATTTTCAAGATCTAATGAGCATCAGGCCAGAGTGTTACCATTCATCTATCCCCCCCCCATGATTAGAAGGATGATGATCATGGCTGGAAGGATGATGATCATGGTTAGAAGGATGATGATCATGGTTAGAAGGATGATGATCATGTTTACAATGATGATGATCACATGGTAATAAGATTACATGAACAAAATGTTCAAAGCAGAGAAGGAGCCTCTTCTGTTGTCTTACTGATGATGACCTTAAATAAACCTAATCACCATGATCAGCAAATGCTCTGGAAGTCCTACTGGAATGCATAAAGATTAACCTAAATTCATTAACAACCTAGATTAAAACAGTCTGACTTGACATATATCATCATGAAATTAATTGCAGTTCTCAAACTCAGGTCCAGATACCTAATCAAGGCATCCAATGATGTCTGACTAATACACAAACACATGTACACACACACACACACACACATGTACACACACACACAAACATGTACACAGGTGTACACACATTATTAACAGTGCAAATGTGCAGCAATCAATTTCCAAAAAAATCAATCAAACTGTTCAAATAAGGAAAATGAGGCAGTCAGAAATATGACTAACAAGTAACAAGAAACCCAAGGAACTAATCATGAAGTGCTTTAGCCAGCCAGTAGGAAAAGAGACATCAGCCAGCCAACTGCAAACATAGTCATTAGCCAACCAATGGAAACAGTAGCCAGCCAGTAGGAAAAGAGACATCAGCCAGCCAACTGCAAACATAGTCATTAGCCAGCCAATGGAAACAGTAGCCAGCCAGTAGGAAAAGAGACATCAGCCAGCCAACTGCAAACATAGTCATTAGCCAGCCAATGGAAACAGTAGCCAGCCAGTAGGAAAAGAGACATCAGCCAGCCAACTGCAAACAGTCATTAGCCAGCCAATGGAAACAGTAGCCAGCTAGTAGGAAGAGACATCAGCCAGCCAACTGCAAACATAGTCATTAGCCAGCCAATGGAAACAGTAGCCAGCCAGTAGGAAAAGAGACATCAGCCAGCCAACTGCAAACATAGTCATTAGCCAGCCAATGGAAACAGTAGCCAGCCAGTAGGAAAAGAGACATCAGCCAGCCAACTGCAAACATAGTCATTAGCCAGCCAATGGAAACAGTAGCCAGCCAGTAGGAAGAGACATCAGCCAGCCAACTGCAAACATAGTCATTAGCCAGCCAATGGAAACAGTAGCCAGCCAGTTGGAAAAGAGACACCAGCCAGCCAACTGCAAACATAGTCATTGGCCAGCCAATGGAAACAATAGCCAGCCAGTAGGAAAAGAGACATCAGCCAGCCAACTGCAAACATAGTCATTAGCCAGCCAATGGAAACAGTAGCCAGCCAGTAGGAAAAGAGACATCAGCCAGCCAACTGCAAATATAGTTATTAGCCACCCAATGGAAACAGTAGCCAGCCAGTAGGAAAAGAGACATCAGCCAGCCAACTGCAAACATAGTCATTAGCCAGCCAATGGAAACAGTAGCCAGCCAGTAGGAAAAGAGACATCAGCCAGCCAACTACAAACATAGTCATTAGCCAGCCAATGGAAACAGTAGCCAGCCAGTAGGAAAAGAGACACCAGCCAGCTAACTGCAAACATAGTCATTAGCCAGCCAATGGAAACAGTAGCCAGCCAGTAGGAAAAGAGAGATCAGCCAGCCAAATACAAACATAGCCATTAGCCACCCAATGGAAACAGTAGCCAGCCAGTAGGAAAAGAGAGATCAGCCAGCCAATTACAAACATAGTCATTAGCCAGCCAATGGAAACAGTAGCCAGCCAATAGGAAAAGAGAGATCAGCCAGTCAACTGCAAACACAGTCATTAGCCAGCCAATGGAAACAGTAGCCAGCCAGCAGAAAAAGAGAGATCAGCCAGCCAATTACAAACATAGTCATTAGCCAGCCAATGGAAACAGTAGCCAGCCAGCAGAAAAAGAGAGATCAGCCAGCCAACTGCAAACATAGCCAGACAATGGAAATGGTAGTCGGCCCCTATGAAAAGAGATCAGCTAATTGGCTATAAAAATATCCAGCCAATTGAAAAACTAGCCGAAACAACAGCAAGTCAAGTGAAAAATTAGCCAGCCAATGAAAAAAATGGCCGAAGCCAGTTGAAAAGGATATCTGCGAAACAGAATACTCTGAATAAAAGACTTTAAGAGTGATTATTATTAATGTCGTGTTAGCAAACACGTTTAAAAACTTTGCTATCAGCCGGATGATCACTGGAGATAAAAATTTCATTTATCAAGATGTCAAGCAAGTCAGTGCAGGATGGAGACATCAAATTGTTGATGGTGAAGAAGTCCTGGAAATATCAGAAAAGCAATAATTTCTACTTCTTCAACTGTAACCTAATGTAACCCTCTGTATGCCACATAACAACAACAACAACAACAACAACAACAACAACAACAACATAAAACAACACACCAACAACAGAATGTGGAGGTGAATTGAGGAACAATATTAGGACTCCACTACTTAGCTAAATTGTGGTTGGTCACAAAAGTCATGATCATGATTGTGATCATAATGATGATCATCATCCCTGTATATACTGGACATACTCGCATACAGCAAATTAAGACGAGGAACCAGCGGAGAGTGTGAGAGCTGCTCATAGGAACAGAAGACCAGAACATCACAGAATCAAGAGCAAACTATGATGAAGATAACTTCAAAACTGCTTCTCTGCAGAAATTCTCAAGTAATTATAACTGAAATGGTAACGAGTACACAAACGGCGTCATGTCAATTAATTTCGAATCTGACTGCCATCGTGCTTACTTACTTTAAAAAGCCTCTTCCCTTTGACATGAAAGACGTATTCCTATCGATAACATTTACTACTAAAACCGACTGAATGGCTGGGCAGCGCGCATAAACACTGTCCACCCCCAACCCCCCCGGCAACGTGGGACAATTGTCACTTGTATTTGGATTCCCAGTATGGAGGATCTTCACCAGATGACTAATTACATTCGAAGCTGTCGTACAACACACGCCATCGTAGGCGTTAGTGTCTTAATAAGTCCTTACGTTGGCGGACTGACCCACGACGACCTCATAAAATAATTAGAATGCTCCTCCAACAACGTCTAGCGCTATAAAAATTGATAGCAAAAGTATAACGGTAGCTTAACAAGGTGTCCCCGCGCGTTACTACAGGTCTCAACCAGAGCACTTGCCTTCCGTTGTCGAAACGAATCTTAAGGCCGATAAAAAAAGCTTAAATTCGCAAAGCCAACAGAAAATTTTTACCTGGCGTCATTCCTGAAACAAATGCGATAAATTAACTGTCAACAATTCCACGAATCCAGCAGTAAGAACGTCCACTACGCAAAAAGGTTTTCTTAATTTCGACCTACGCAGCGAAATGGGACATAATCCACACAACGGAACTGTATATCGAGCAATTTATAAAGTAAAAGCGAAGGTAATAAATAGCAGCCACTAGATCAGCCGCCTCAATCGACCATCCCAATGCAGCGCATCTTTTGTTGATCGACGGCCATCTTGAAAGTAGTCTCGTACTTCAGTTGCGCAGCGATATTATCATCTTTAGAAACACATTAATATAATTTAGGATTTATATAGCGCGATTTTTTGTTCAAGGTATCAAAGACGCTTATTAAGAATGTTGAAATATCTTATTATTTAAAGCGCCACATAATTTCTCTAAATAGGTCCTATCTAATACATACAGACGAACAGTCTAAGGTTATGGCAACGAGGTTCAATAACAAAGCTACATCAAGGACAAGCGAAACTTTATTCCAAGAATGCTGTACAAAGACATATACTACCTAACTTCAATTTAAATTCTAGTAGAAACTTGAAGACACTTAGGAGCTCCCGTAGGCCCAGCCAAGACACTTAGCATCTTCCCTATCCCTATCTGTAATTTGCTGCGTTATTGCCAGCAAAGCTTGATTTCAAGAATTAAACGAATATACATATAGCCTACATCATCGTAATCGTAATCTCCGGACAGCGCCAAAAAAAGCGAAGTCGCGGGAACCATTATTCACAGGCGCTTAGACAAATCAAAATCGGTAGGCGGGGGGCGGTCGAATCGGTTCCAAGTCAAGATCCAAAGGAGTCAGTCAGGAAGACAGTAAGACGGCTAAGGTGGGTGGTATTTAGGGTTTAGACGGCGAGGGGGTAGACAGAGGAGGAATCAGGATAGGATTTGTGAAAGAGCAGTGTTTTCAGTTTTGAGTGAAAGACCTATGGAGATATAGCAAGTGGTGAAGTTTTGGTGAGTTCGTAGGATGGATCTGAAATTTCTCGCAGTACTGGTGGGAGTTTGTTCCAGAGGGGTGGGACAGCTATGGCTATGGAGCGATTGCAAATTTTAGTGATGAGGTCATGGAAGGGCGGAGCAATGTTAGGGCAGAAGAGGAGCGGGTTGAGCGGAGTGGTTGGACCGTGAACAGCTGTCGGAGACAAGGGCGCTGGGAAGATTGGAGTGTATTGTAGGTGAGCGATATACCAGATCCAATCAAAATTCTGGTCAGATGAATAAACGAACCCCCAGACCTATATTTGTGTTCCAAATTTTCAACTTTTATATCATTACAACTGTTACATGTATTTGTCACCGTTTCGTTCGTTTTAAATTAAATTTGGCTGCCCTCTGGAATGTGCTCCCCCCCACCCAGGTGAGCCGTCTGGCTCATACAAGTCTGTTTTCGGTGGTTCTCTAAGAACCGGACATGTCCTTCACGGATTGCGCCCCCACTTAAGCCAGCGGTTTACAGCCTGCACCCCAGACATCATGACTGGATGCTGCCAAATGCAGACAATCAAACGAGGAAAACATTTATATAGTCAGATTATTATTCACATATTAATTTATCTTAATATGTGATATTAATATGTGATGTATGTATGTTGATGCTTGTTCACCAGAGTGCTGTTTGCCAGCTGGTTACTTACTTACTTATATCATAGCCTATGTTGTTCCTATAGCAATCTGGCTAAGACCTTGCCATCTGTTGGGAATTTTCGACCAGCTGGACCCAAAAGAGAACAAACACATCCTGGTGCAGATTACCACGGCACGTGCACTTCCTATCTGCATCTCAACAGAGGTTCCATCAGGATAGGACGACGTCACGTTTTGTGCACTACAAAACTGAAGCTTACTATTAAACACTACATTTCGTAATTAACACCATTTGTCTAATAACGTCATCATAATTCATCTATTTATGTTGACAGCATTCAGAAATCCTCTCTTCCTTATTCAGTGGGGAAAACGCGTATTATCACAACCACTCTGTTTTCACGTTTGGAGAATTGTTCTTTTAAGTAGCTGCTAAAAACAGAGTTTGGCAACAAAACCTGGCTTTGGGATTAGAAAAGAAACAGACAAACACTGAAACCCATAATACTGACCGTTATTAAACATCAAATGCCATTAACTTCCAACAATAGCAGCAATTCATTAGCAGCTCAAATGTACTACATAAACATTCAAACGCCCATTTTTAATCAACTTAACTTCATTCACACATCCACAACATCATATGTTCAACAGATATACATGTACGTTTAAACAGTCTCCGCTAGCACCTGGAAATCTCATTTCAGTATCAAGTTCATAAGAAATGTTGAAAACCGACGTTTTTCCAGCAAGAGCTAAACTACAAAAGCCAAAACTTCGACGAAATCAATTCGTCTGACATAACGTTCTTCTGATATGGTTGTCAGACTATTATCATATAAAGCACTTTCTCAAACCCAACTTCACGGTACGATTGTGAAGCATTTTGACAGAAATCGTGAAGATACCGCCTCCTTTGTTGATGCAATTCTAGACCTGTTCCAGCTCCACAAGCGTTCCGTTGCAATCCTTTGGATGGAGGAAGATGACAGGCTTTCCATGAGCACCAATCTTTGGTTCGTTTCCAAGAGTTCGGATTTTGTGTGATTGTACATCTTTGATTGCATCTTTTATGTTGCTCACCTGATTGTAACAAATGGCAAAATAGAACCTACAGACGTCATGTTTCCCTCAATTGTTCTGTCATGTTTCACTCTATTGTTCTGTCATGTTTCACTCTATTGTTCTGTCATGTTTCACTCTATTGTTCTGCTCCAGGTACATTTTCAGGGTTAGGGTTACCTTTGTTTAGGTGTCATGTCAAATGTTTTGATGCCCTCATATTAAATCACAGCTCCCTATTCGTTTCAAAACACACTTTGTACGAGTACCGAGAGAAGAAGAACTAATTGGAAATGTTCATCAGGTGCTAAAAAACTTTAACTTACATACAATGAATGCCTCCAAGTAGGTATCTTGAAGGGGCGCTATATAAATTCTTCGAGTGAATGAATGAATGAACAGACGAGATGAAATTTTAACATAAAGAACAAGTTGCATTATAAGAGTGAAATTCACTCACTTCAATGCAGATGTGATGCATTCCACCTGACTTATTCTTATCTAGAAAATTCTGAATTGGACTGTTGTCACCAAGTGGAAACAATAACTGAAAATACACAGACATTAACAGATGTTCAGCACAGACAGGAATTCATTCACGACCATCAGACTCTGAAAACCAATTCAGGAGAGTTGCATATATTCTGCAGTCAGAAGATGAAGCCAGAATCTAAACACTGCATCATGGTCTTTAACAATCTAATCACCAGACGGTTCAGGAGTGGCCTCCCTTATGCACGTACAATGCATACCATAGCTGCATAGGTTTCAAGAACTGTGCAGTCAACTACTCTAAAAGCCGCCCACAAACACAGTTCTGGGTCTTAGTGTCTAGTTCAAGCTAACACTTCAAAGCTGTAAAACTCAACTTCACAGACAGTTTTTACAAACAATGAGTAACCAATGGGTCAGCTGTACAGGTAATCACCTCAATCTTGGCTTCTCCAAGTTGAACAAACACAGTGTAGACTCCGTGTTCCGGCTGTGCCTACAACATCCCAGTAACAATCAGTTAAAAGAGAAACTTGTGCAAGCTAGAAAGTAAATTACTAAACGAACTCAGGAAGGGATTACTTGGGTACTCTTCAGGTCATGAATATAATCTTTTAACAATCTGTTTTTCCAAAAGAATCTAAAATAACAACTGAAATTGAAAAGATTTCACATTTTGCCAATTGTTTCCGATCATACTTACATGGTAAGTAGTGTGGTGTTTGAAATCACAGTTAAGCAATCAACAACCAACATCTGTGACAAGAACTGTGCAGTCAATAGATGAATCACTATTGAGTGGAATTTGACTATTAACAGAAACAGTAATTAAATGCCTTTTAATCAGACTAATCTGAGCCTGGAATACTGACATGCTTCTCGCTGACTTCGGCCCCCAGAACATCACGATACATGGCTGCTGCCTTGTCGATGTCAGGAACAGCGATTGCCACGTGGTTTAGTTTACCCAACTGCCAGACTTTCTTTGGAGCCGACTGACAACAGAAGAAATCGACAAGCATTAGAAAGCAGTTGATCAAATACTTCTTACACCAAATCACTCAACTACCTAACACACACACACAGATACAATCGATGCACATATCCATACAGAAGTGACAACTGTTCAGTCCTCTTGCCTCAACAATCATCTGCAGAATTGAGAACATCTACTTTGAAGCAATACCAGCAAATGACAACATCTCTTTCAAGTAGTTAGTGTGGAGAGAGAGATCCCAAGATTGGCCTTTCTTTGAAAAGGATCCAACTGCTTCTTCTCTGTATAAGACTAGGACCCATAACCTAACACAAGTTATTGTGCAGATGTTAAATAAGTCCAAAGGTACAGGGATCGATTTCCAGCTAAATGCATGCTGGAAATAGATTCTGTTTAATTGAGGATCTAACAGATAAAAGCAATAAATTGATTGTCAAGATTCCAGAAAATTATGGGTTTAGCACTTGGCCAATAAATCCACCAAATTTCAACATTTACACGACTGCTGTCCTTGATTGGCTCCCTGTTGGCTCTCATATTTAATACAATGTTCTCCTCTTGGTGTCTAGGTCTCAACAGGGACTAGCCCCCTAAATCTTCAGTCAGCTGATCTGCTTGATCTCCTTGTTCCCTGGGCTAGGACTGCCATGGCTCAACACTGTGCTCTGCTATCCTTGGCCCCTCCTTATGGAATGACCTACCCCCTTCAATCCATAGTAAGATTTTGGTTTGGACCTCATCCTCTTCTTTCTGCTGCTTGTAGACCTTCTTATTCCTTCGGGGCTGTCATGCTGAGAGCACCTCTGAATAGCCTATACTGCGAGCGGTGCTTTATAAATTCTCAGATATGATATCATTTCATTATGATAGGAATTATAAGAGATTTTGTGGCATTATTTCCATATACCGTTCCAGATGCTGCAATGGCTCCAGTTGCATGGATAGCCCGAGTCCTCAGCAACATCTGCCAATCAGAAACAAAAATGACAAAGTTACAATATGGTTACATCTCTATCAGGCCAAAAAGATCATCATCATCATCATCGCTGATGACGATCAATGAGGATCATAACGACAAATGAAAATGATGGCTGATGATTGGTGATGACTTCTGATGCAGATGAAGGTCATCCGCTCCCCACAGATGCTTTTCCATAAACAGAAGTCCACTTCCTAAAGAAAACTAACCACAAAAAGCAATACTCTCCTTAAGTAGTCAAACACCATTCATTTGATCAATTTAACATCTTAGTCATTTATTGGAAATATCTTCAGTTGTTAGTTTTCTCTGATATCCAGTCAACTACGTAAAACTGTTGGCTTAGAATTCTAGTGCTGCCTACATGTGTCTTCCACACAGAGGCAAAATAATTGCACCTCCCGCAATTCAAACCTTAAAATTTCTGTTCCGCATCAGTCCAAGACAACAAAATTATAATTGTAATATCTAGTACAACTTTAAAAGAAACTCCTTGGCAACGCTCCCAACCTAAACCACAATCAAATAAAACGGTTTTCCGGTGCTTACAGAAAAGAAGCAAGAAAGGTATAAAGAGTTCGTGTAACTGGTTGGAAGGAAACTTATTCCAGAAAGATGAATTGACCACAGCAACGTTTTGGTGTTCGATTGTGGAAGTTTGGGTTCATGCAACCAGGACAAACAGGACCTTGCATACCAGAACGTACCTCAGTTCTAATGTTTTATCCATCTTGGAGAAAATTATGTGAGCTCCCATGGATGCATGCTGATGAAAATGATGCCTTCAACACAAGACCTGTTTTAGTCTATTAAGGCTAATATTAGTCTATTAAGATATTTGTCCACGACTTCTTATATGGACCTGAGGTTGCTATACCTATTTGCTACCAAGCCCGAGGTGGAAAGGCAGGGCGTCATTATTGGTGGTGGCTTCCAAAAGGAAAGTTACAATCTTGAATAATCTTAACCTAAACACATACATCAGCCTCCAATTCAAAGCATATATTTTCTGCAACCAAGCCAAATCCTGCTGAGTTAGCAACTGTTAGCTAACTGCAGCCGCACTAAACCATCATATAAAATATTCTAGCGACTGCGTCCTCACAACGGTCAAGGCTACTTCAATGACGAAGTAAGGTCACCATTGTTATTGCTGCCTATGGCCAAACATTATTGTCCAAAACGCGCCGACTGTTGGGCGTAACAACCTTAAGCAGCAATGACAGTCCAAGCTTCGGACCGCACGACCTACCGGGCCTAAACTTTTTCCAGTTGAAGACAAGAAACCCCGAACAAACGAAACGGTCGCCATTGCAAATGAAAATAAAGCTGCAGCACATATCGATGGCTGGAAGCACAAAGGTGCTAAGCGCACTTTTTTGGGTTTTTCAAAAAAGTAGTGCATAATATGCCTGGAAGAAATATACATCGGAGCACAAAGGTACTAACGTTTACGATGTTAATTTGGATCACTTGGCACCAAAAACACAATTGGGCTAAGTCTCATTGGCTGAAATCCATAGAGCGCAAATAGCTCAAGCGCACTTAATACCTATGTGCACCCTCTTTTTTTAACGCCTTGTCTTTGTTGTTGACTTCCACGCCATTCGCCATTACTGTTTATCGTCGTCCCCGTTACAAAAATAATAAAAGTTACATTAAAAATAACAGAAACAATATCTCGAAATCTTTATTATTGAAATGCATAAACGAGTGCATCGTTTCAGTTCTGCAAAAGCGCTTCAGATGATCATGGACCTTAATGATTCAATCGAGGAATCCAGTGATGATGGTAAGCTTATGAATAGGAACCTTAGAAAATGCTGTAAAATTATGGAAAATAAATGTTGATGTTTGGGAAATTAAGTGATTTAAAGCTCGAAATCGGCTTATGTGGTAAAATTGTAAAAATTATGCGGTATTATGCAGTAAGGTTTGGGCTGCATCGAAAGGCAATGTCATGGACGTCTCATCGGTATTATTAAGCAACTACAGGTGGGATCGTGACCACCAGAACACACCTGCAGACGCATAGACCGGTATTGCTTGCCATAGTGAATATTAAAACCAGCGATGCATCCCTCCGTGTTTCTTTACATTGTTTAACTTGGGTATGCATTTTGTCTGTCTTAGGAACATCTACTGAACATCTGGCAACTGATTTGCCTGCAACTATGCTTCCTCTGGACCTCGAGATTTCTTCTCCGCTTAATCGTACACCTGCTATGACAGTTGAAGGGCTTGATCCTACACTTCCTCTAGTCTTGGAGCCTTTTTGCAGAGAGGTTTCTGCAGTAGAAGTGCTCGACCATTCACACCCGCTGGCAACTGATTTGCCTGCAACTATGCTTCCTCTGGACCTCGAGGTTTCTTCTCCGCTTAATCGTACACCTGCTATGACAGTTGAAGGGCTTGATCCTACACTTCCTCTAGTCTTGGAGCCTTTTTGCAGAGAGGTTTCTGCAGTAGAAGTGCTCGACCATTCACACCCGCTGGCAACTGATTTGCCTGCAACTATGCTTCCTCTGGACCTCGAGGTTTCTTCTCCGCTTAATCGTACACCTGCTATGACAGTTGAAGGGCTTGATCCTACACTTCCTCTAGTCTTGGAGCCTTTTTGCAGAGAGGTTTCTGCAGTAGAAGTGCTCGACCATTCACACCTGCTGACGTCCGAGCCTTTCAACCTTCATGTTGCAAGTATGGCCACTCCGATGGAAAGAACTCGTACCCGTAAAGTTATCATCATTACTCGCCTAAGGTAGTTCTTTGTACTATCATTTCAAATGTGGTTTCAATTATTATTTTAAGATGTAGGTCTAATAGTCATTGTCTCTATGGAGTAGTCATTTTCTTGTATTTCTGCCATTATAATTGATGAATTAATTTACTTAAACTACTCTTATGATGAAAATACAAAAGTTAAATTAAACTTCTGTTAAACTTGTCATCAGTTACTACAGTGTACTATGATTATGAATGTTTCATTGTAATCGCAATGCATTCTGTGAATGTGAACTTCAATAAAGGAAGATTATTAAATTATTAAAAATGAGTGTTTAATTGGCATTTATTTTTATTTTACATGTCATGTAGGCCATCAATCTTGCAACCTTTGCAAGTTCCAGTCGGGGTTATTTCTTCTCAACAGATGTCACCTGATTCAGTGCTTCCAACAACAGTTGATGTAGTTAATCCTCCACATCCAACAGAAGTTACAGTGTCTACTCGTTCAACTTCTCTCTCTAACGAAGAGCCTGGTCCCTCAGGAAGTCTTCCTCTCAGCGACGATGCATCTACACCTTGCCTACCACCATCAGATATGGAGGAGCGTTCACGAAAGCGTAAACGAAATACACAAGGTTGGAAACGAAATGTTAGGCAGCTATCTCGAGCTAATGGAAAGGAGTATGTTTCGAGGAAAGGGAAACTAGTGGCGGGAAAAAAACCATGTGGGGGTTGCGAAGAAGGATGTCGTTTTAAGTGTGGGGTCATGATTTCGGAAGATAAGCAAGTGCAATTATGCAACGAGTATTACTCGTTGCAAGACATTCAGTGCAAGTCTCAGTTCCTCTGCAGCGCAGTCACTGAAGTTGCTGTCCGCAGGCGTAGCATAGATGCTGCAACTGGAGAGGCTGTAAGCACAAAGCGCAAGAAAAGTCGAGAGTATTATTTGATGTCCGATGATGATCGAATGCGTGTCTGTAGAAACTTCTTTTGCAGTACTCTTGCTATTTCAATCAAGATTGTTAACAGGGCTTTAAAAGGTAAATCAGATACTGGTTTATTTGTTGGAAAAGATGGTCGGAAAGGAAAGGTTCCTGCAAATAAAACTTCAGATGAGAATATCCAGAAGATCGTCGATCACATAAACAGCTTTCCGCAGGTTGAATCGCATTACACTCGCAAAGACTCACGTAAACGGTATTTGGCACCTGATCTTAATATTCAACAGCTTTACCGTTTGTACAGTGAGGATTACTGTCAAAGGCTTGGAGTAGCACCTGTTAAGCAAGAAATCTATCGAAGAGTCTTCAATACCCAATTTAATCTTGGCTTCTTTATTCCTAAGAAAGATCAGTGCTCCACTTGTAATAGCTACAGAAATGCTGTGGATACAGAGAAGACGAACTTGCATGATGCATGGGAAGCACATAAAAGGCGAGAAAAAGAGTCTATGGAGGAGAAGAGTCGCGATAAAGTAAAAGCTTGCAGTGACCAATCGTATCGAGCCATAACATTTGATCTTGAAGCAGTTCTCTCTACTCCACATGCAGGTGATTCACAAATATATTATAGAAGGAAGCTTGCTGTGTACAACTTTACGATACTGGAATCGGCATCCCAACAAGGATTCAATTACATATGGGACGAGACAGAAGGTGGTAGGGGAGCAAATGATATAGGGTCCGCCCTTCTGGATTACTTGCGAAAACTTCCAGCAACCGTCACGCACGTCACATCATTCTCAGATACTTGCGGTGGACAAAATCGCAACCAGTTTATCTGTGCAGTCATGTTGTACGCCATTAGAACATTGCCTTCTCTACAAACTGTTGATCTAAAGTATATGGAGAGTGGCCACTCGTATTTAGATGTAGATCTAATGCACTCCCTGATTGAGCGAGCTACAAAGCATCTCAAAATTTATACAACTCGTGATTGGGAAGTGGCGATAGCCGGTGCACGAAAGAAAGCTCCTCCATTTATCGTTCAGCGAATGATGCACACAGACTTCAGTGACTTGAAGATGCTGGCTTCTACTCTTCTACTAAATCGCAGCAAGAATATGGAGGGGGATACGGTGAATTGGCTACGTGTTAAGTGGCTGCGCTTCAGTAAACTTCACCCATTTGTCATTGAGTACAAATACCAGATTAGTGATGAGAATTTCCTTCGCCTCAACATATCCAGCAAACGCGGCAGGCCAAACACACTGATAGGGGACCTTACACCAGCCTATCTCTCTCGAATCCCAATCTCGACGGCCAAAAAAGCTGACCTCCTTGCGCTACTGAAGAGCAGAGTAATTCCGGCAGAGCATGCGGTTTTCTACAATGACTTGCCTTCAAATGCTAGAGCTCGAGACTGTCTTCCGGAGCCCTGTGCTGACGAGGAAGAAGACTGAATTCAAACTTAATGTTATTCTTTTCTTATCTGAAACTAATGGCTTGAATGCAGAGCATTATTTTATAATTACTGTTGCATTTTATTGTTTTACTTCTTCAACGTGTGAAATGTGGATAAATTATGGAGGAAGATGCATTTTGGTGCTTCTTGATTTTCATTATAATATTTTTTTCTTAAATCTTTATTGGATGTTAATTATAATGATAAGTATGACAGCTATGATTATCACATTAATTTGAAGGAAAACTCGGCGTAAGAGTCGCTCATACTTGAATTAAATTATTTTTGGTTATTTTCCTGATATTATTAGGAGTTTTTTTGCTTAAAAGACATTTTAAAATTAAATAATATAATCATGTGGTGCTTAATAAATTAACAAATGCTTAAAGGCTAGTTAGAACAGTATTTATTAAGGGTCTTCTAAAACAATTGTCAAAACAGTTGACATGAATTAGTATTTCAGGTGTCCCAGCATCAGCGCACAAAAGTCCTAAGTGCATATATTTCCTTACAGTAATTTTACAAAGTCATTTTTTTTTTACAAACAGAATTATTTGTGCAAAAATAAAAATACTTGTAACACTGCAATAAGCTCTTCTTTTGGAAAAGTCATTGCAAATCGAATTATTTTGAATAATGAATTTTAGCAACACATAACAAAACTTCAACTTCAGTTTTCTTAGAATTAAGAAAAGTGCGCTTAGCACCTTTGTGCTTCCAGCCATCGATATGCAGAATCCGAAGGCAAGTAGCCAAGGTCTGGGTTACAGACAAGGACTTTTATACAAAGGACTGGAACTCCATATAACATCGTGTGCCTAGTTTTTGAGCGATAATCGGGGTCGGGAAAATTTCGCATCTTATTTACACAGAAAATGCATTAAGTTAATTATATTTAGGCAAATCGACGAAAACGTATGTTTGCGAAGTAAAAAAATTGTCCTGGGAAATTTAAAACACCACATTAACTGTTAAAAACAAAATTTTAAATGGGGCGACATCTGTGGGTGAGTTAAACGGATATACACAATAATTAGCAGTTAGCAATACTATAGGCCTAAGCTGTGCAATACAATATTATTTTCATGAGTAACCGCGGTACTTGGGTTATAGCATCGACTTATATTAAGTGGACCCACTATGAGCGATTCAAGTTGAAGCCTGGCCTGTTGCTAAGAATAGGTATGCTTGCCTGTGACGTAATGCTAGGTCGGAATGCATTACGGGAAAGGTCATGGGTCACCGTTCACAGAGTCAATGGTCTAAATATAGATATCGACGTTCCCCTAGCATGACGTCAGGCATGGAGCTCATTAGCATATTATGTGCAGACCTCAGAATCTAAAAGGCAATGTACTGGCCTACGCTGCGTCCACTAATAAAGGTCGATGGGTTATAGCCACCATAGATATATATCTATTATGATAGCCACGCATCGACCTTTATTAATATAAGTCGATGTAGCCACGGATGGCGCTTCAAGAATACGTTTTCAAGGTCCCACTGTTTCAGAAGACGCGCTTTAATTAGGCAGACTCTTCTAGGCACGTTTATTTATTCTTATGTAATAATAATAATAATAATAATAATAATAATAATAATAATAATAATAATAATAATAATAATAATAATAATAATAATAATAATAATAATAATAATAATAATCGTGGACGAGGACCGCTAAACTCTGGATCTTAACGCTTCTAAGACAGTTTCAAAGTGTCTGATGGTTCATTTTAAATAATAATAATAATAATAATAATAATAATAATAATAATAATAATAATAATAATAATAATAATAATAATCTTCGTTTAATATTTTCAAACTGACAATTACGCAATATGATTACAAATCAGTATGAAAGGATGATCATAAGTTATTACAGGAGTCGAATTTTAACTGTATACGGCATCCTTGCAAGGCGCCCATCACGTCCTACATTTCATTTTCACAAACGCGCCATCTCGCGAATTGATAGGCGGAGTGGACCTTCGGAGGGTTACAGGAGGCGATCCCGCTACCTACTGCACTTCACGCCAGTGATGTTACCACTACTCTGTGGACTTCCCCCAAGTATATATATATATATATATATATATATATATATATATATATATATATATATATATATATATATATATACTATATATACTATATATATACTTATATACTATATATATATATATATATATATATATATACTATATATACTATATATATACTTATATACTATATATATATATATATATATATACTATATATATACTTATATACTATAAGCTGTGCAATACAATACAATACAACGTTGCGCTGCATTCCTAGACTGAGTTCTTCTAAAATTAACTCAGAAAAAGAGTGAGACAGTCCATAGAAATAGCATTTCTTTTAGCCAACAGTAAACAATAAATTAAGTGATGATACGTGTACACAGGCGATTTTTAAAAGAACAGATGGCCATACTTGCCAGCTTCATGCTCAGATTCAATTAGGCCCTAAGTCATCGACTCTGAGTCTCTGACTGCCTTAATAGAGCACCATCATTCTCATCTAATCACTTTTCTTCCAAAAGAATACACAAGAAGATCATTGTTTCATTTTTACCAGTAAGTAAGAACACTCTTCAAGTTACGAAATTCTATATACGAATTGAAACTGATTTAAATCAGTTGCGGAATATATAGATGTCCTAATCTGAAAATTAAGCATAATAGGCCTGCGCGTTATTAGTGATATTGTTGAGTTCGTAGGCCTGCAGTTTCCAGAAAACAACTGATCTTGTTGTGGCTCGTGGAAATTAATTGCAAGATACATGGCCAGAGGCGTCTATCATTGTCTAAGTCATTGGAGCAACCAGTGCTCGAAATGGAAAATTTTACGAAACGGAACGCTAGTAAAAGATATGGGAGCATTCACGTTAATTTCATAGTATTTTCCACAATAATTCATTTGACGAACCGGAACGGAAACGCTAATTCATTTGACGAACCGGAACGGCGTTCCGGTGCGTTCCGGTCCATTTCGAGCACTGGGAGCAACTTAATTCCCCTTCCCCACCCACACCCCGTTCTTTGCCCCTTCCCTTCTTCCCCCCACTCCGTTAATGGTGGCACATACACTGAAAGATCTCTCCCCACTTCTTGGATGGAGCATTTGCTCAAAGGCTTCTATAGTGTAGACGCCTCTGTACATGGCTCGATTTAAGACCTATATTAACATATTAGTTATCGATTTTGTTTTGACTAAGCGCCTGTGAATTAATCTGGTTCCCGAGATTTCGCCCTTTTTGGCCTCTGTAGCGATTACGATTACGAACCGCAGTGGTATAGTGTGCCCATGAGGCCATGAACATTGAGAGACCCGTGTGGACTCTGGAGTCTGGACCCATTATGATAGTAAGTAAATAAGAAAGTAAGTAAGTATTTTTCTTTATTAAGAAGCAGTAGCAAACATAGGCCTACAGCGCTGTACATGGAAAACACTTTACAGTCAAATAATCAAACAATATAACAATTATATAAAAAAGAGAAATTATTGCAAATTAAGTGATACCTAAGGAGGAGAGGAGAAGATCAAGGTAGCCAAATCTTGGAGGGCTATAGCCCGTAGAGTAATGGGATAACACACTGGCGTGAAGAGCAGTAGGTACCGAGATTCGTAAGCGTAATCGTAATCGTAATCGTAATCTCCAAACTTCTAAAGCGCCACTCGAAGGCCAAGCGCAGGACACCAGCCTATTCACGAGCGCTACGTCAGATCAGAGGTGGTTTCCAGAGAGTAGTCCGAAAGAGGTCCAAGTCTGATTTCCAGGAGGCCAAACCAAATCAAAGGGGGTTTGCAGAGAGTAGTCTAAAGAGGTCCAAGTCCGGTGCTTCTTCTGTATACATGTATGTAAGGCGCCCTGCGTGGCTGCCGTTTCTACTAGGCCTATATGTATGTTCACTGTACAGCACAGTGCGGTTAGCAGGCGCTTAAATAAAGAAAAGATTATTATTTATTATTATTAGTTATTTGTATAGCATCCTAGCGAGGGAGATCTTATATATGAATATGGGACTAGCATGAGTCCATGTGTGGACATACATGTAGGGGCCTATACAGTTTTTTTAAAATTGTAACTGAAGGCTTATATATAAGTCCTAGCGCCACTCAGATCAGCGGCGCTCTCGACCAACATCAGAGCACCGGCAGAGACAGGTTTTCAAGCGTGTACGGAACAGAAGTTTCTATGGGTTTATCATGTTGATTACATTTATGTTTATTTTGAAGGCCTTATTGGATGCCAGTTACCCGAGAAAACCAATCTACGCTGCCTTCTATCAAATCTTAATAAAAAAAATTATCTAGAATTAAAAATAGGAAAGATTTAAATACAAAGTAATGCGCTACATAAGTTGCGCAAACATGGAGTAGAGTTGTAACGGGCAAAATCCAACGTTTTTCTGCAATAATCAGCACTTGGCTCGAATAATTGTTTCAAATACAGAATCTATAACAAAAAGGTTATTTTTGCAGCAGGGAGTGACTTGGTAAATATGTTATATTATTTTACTGTGCGTATATCAATTAACTTGTGTAACAAAGCGCGTTACAAATTGGTAAATCTAAAAACCTACGAATTTTTGCGTACCTTTCTGGGATGTGCAATTTTTCCGAAGAATCTGTTGTGAAAAGGAGAATCGTAGTAAGAGCTCAGTGGATCGTTTTGTATTGTTGCTCCTGTCGAAGAAGTGGGGAGACCTCGTACCGAGAACTCGTAGTCTTAATCGTAATCGTTATCTCCAAACTTCTAAAGCGCCATTCGAAGGCCAAGCGCACGGCCCTAGCTTATTAATAAAATCGAAGATTTAAAGCGCCTCAATAACTAGACGCAGGGCACCAGCTTTTTCACGGTCAAGCCAGAAGAGTTCAGAGATACCATGTGAAGAACGGGCATGGGTAAATGCTGATTTGCTGATTGCTGATTTGCTGAGTGGTGACAGGTGAAATCAATTCGAAAATATAAAGACCGATTGTTACATTCTGTTGTTACAATCAGTATTTTTCGAACAGCATTGTATTCACCAAACAGCATGAGCAATCAGCATTTTTCCAATCAGCATTGTACCCGTCGCCAATCAGCAAATCAGGATTTTACCCGTACCCGTGAAGAACCAATCCCGTTGCGAGACAATCAGAAAAGGAATGAGACAGAATCTGGTATGGTGGGTTGTGTTTGGGTTGAGAAATATTGGAAGATGGCAGAGTCGATGGATCAGGGTAAGATTTCTTTAATTTAGATTAGTTTGTGGCATTTCTTATGAAAGAGACTTGAAAGGAAAGCATAGCTTCCTTTTGTTTGCATTTTATAGAGGATAGGGCATCCGCTGACTTAAGACGAAAATCCCAAAATTGAGAATCAGGGAGTGTGACTGGTTGATGCATTCCGTGTGAGTTTGGTTACTTAGAACTAGCAGTTGTTTCGTTAACTGTAGGGATATGGAATGAATGTATGAATGACTGAATGAATAAATGCTGTTCAGTTCAATACCCAGTTGGGTTTAGTTTTCGAGGTAATCACGCAGACTGTCAACCATTATTTATATGCAAGGCACTAATTCTGTACGATTATCAATCAATCAATCAATATTCGTTTATTCGTCAACCATTTGACGAATTATTTTTTATCTTTTTCGATTATTGACGACCTTGATCAAGTGATCAGAATAATGTGAAATGCAATATTCACTCTGACAGAGGACCCTTGATGATGAAATTTTGGGGTTTGCAGACCATTACGAATGCACATTTTGAAGAACTGTCGATAGTCGTGCCATTAATTTGGGAAAATTGGAGAAAATTATTCTGACACAGTATAATTATTGTTGCTGAAACAGATGAAACCGATGTGATTTCAAATCTTCAGCAAATCGTGTGTTGTCATATCTTACTTATTTAGAATGATATCATTGCAAGATTAGTACAGGTGAATCGTAGTTGTCCAGATTTTCATTGGAAACACCTATTTTTCAGTTTAAATTGAGGAACCGTCTTCTGATTTTAGAAGAGCTCCAGATGGTTCCAGTTTAGCCAAAATTAAAGATTATCCAACCCAATGAATTGTATTTTTGGGTTGTGTGAAAAATTACTTCAATAACTGTAGTAGGAATCTCGCTGACATTTCCTAAAGGTGTAAGATTTAACTTGTTTGTGGCTGTTTATTGAAGACATCTGTTTATTTGCTGAGCTATTGAAGCAACGCAGAACCTCAGGAGTCCAAGATGAACGTATCATTTGGCTGAGGCACACACGTGACTGTAGCAGTGACAGAAGTTCAGTGACAGAACAAGTTCTCTTTTAACCCTAACCCAAATTGCATCAGTTGGGACTCATTTGCTGACCAAAAACAGGATGAAGCGCCGAGTGGGTGCAAAGTGGCTGAGTCCACAGATTCATCCCAGCTACTACCGATGCTTGATTTTGCGTAGAGGTGTATTTAACCAGCGAGCGTCGTAATGTGACCAAATTTGAGCTGCCACTGAGTTTTTAAGTTCCAATGAATGCTGTTATTTGCTGAGGCTCTTTGGGTATTCATATGCAGCTTCAAGTGATTTGCACATTTTTATTACAAACAATTTTGTTAGAAATCTGGCTAAGTGAACTCTTCTGTTTTTCGACAGACTGCAGCACTTGGTGATTCATTTCAAGTGACTCTTTGTTGTGTCTTTCTTTTCAGGTCTATGTCTGCTCGTCTTTTGTAAGAACCAGTTCCACTTGCAGCTTTTCAGTTGGTTTAAGAAGAATGACTCCGGAACAAGAGAAAGTGCGCTCCCTACTCATCGATACCATTACCCTTCTCTGTCGTAATGGTTTGACGTTTGCCAGCGACGTTAAGGTTCAGGGTCTTCTGGCGATAACAATAGATTCCAACGAGTTCTTTGTCGTACAGATTGACGAAACTCTTGCAGAGAATTTGGCCGACAATCCAATTGACTGTGGTGAGCCAGACCAGTTGGGTCACTTGAGCCAGATGATGCCTTCCATGAGGAAACAGGAAGCACAGACCCACAGTCGCCTGCCGGGTCGTAAGAGAGTGCGACCAGTCACAGAGGAAATGAATGATTCCAAGAGTTTCTGCCGCCCACAGTCGTCACAGAAGGACCTGTTAGCTGGCAACTATTCAGACAGGTTTGTGGATAGTTTTCCTGCGGTTTCTGCACAAGTAAAGGTTGAAGATGATGACTTACTGTTAGTGGATTCATCGGGAAATTCAGTTGTCACCCAGAGCTACGATTACGGAAACTCTGGTGGGGATTTGCGGCCGAACAGAAAAGACTTTTGTGACAGTCTGACGGTAACTGGAGCAACTGGAGGGCCGAGCAGAGGCGCTCAAGTCAAGTCAAGACAGGGCAGAAAGAGAATTGGACAGTGGAATTCATTTGAAGGTGTTGAGTGGACTGGACAGGGAGATGTATCGTCACATGCAGCGGTCAATTATGACTTGGATGAAACAGAAGAGAAACATGACCCCGAATCTCAGCAAGACCTGACGGTAAGAACTGTAACATTACTACTTCTAAGGAGCAAGTGTAATGTAACAATGCTATGTAATGTAACAATGCTATGTAATGTAACAATGCTATGTAATGTAACAATGCTATGTGTGTTGTTTGTCATTTTCTAGACGTCTCGAGTGAAGGGACTTCTGGAATTGGATGTTTTGATCATTTTACTGCTGACCCGTAATGAGGACAGTGTTGAATGAAACGTTAGAAATAAGACACATTTTTTTTCTTATTCTAGCATTTGCTGAAGATTGTTAAAGGTAGAGTTGTTGAAAATATACTTTGGTTTTTTCCCCAAATATTTTGTGCACTTGTGACATCCAATACTTTACGCGATCTGATGTAAACATTAACTTCAAGTCAAAGAAATCTACCTTCTCTCGGCTCCAGGCCGCCTCCCATTTCTCTCATTTCTTAAGGATTTTGACAAAACAAACAGGCCCTTAGCCAGAAATACAGTGTTGCCTGTCCAAAAGCATTAGAAGTCATGACCACCCGACGCCGTGAGCATAGGAAGTCGAGACTGCCCAAAGTCCCGCCGCCATACGAGTCCAACTGCAGTGTCCCTATGCTGTTTACAGCCCCTTATATCAACCCATGCTCCTTACAGAACTGTTATCTGAATGCTGGCAGTGGCTCAAGAGAAGAAGGTGGATGTGCTGGAGGAGAATTATGCACAACTTATGCCCATCCAAAATTATTTTCACTCGTCCAAAGGACGGGTGGACAGGTGCCTGGCTAAGGGCCTGCAAACAAATGAATAACTGATATGGACTTGATTTTGCTTTGATCGGACCACACAGGTTGATGTCTTGTGTGATTGAAATGTGTCACTAGACAAGGCTGTGCAGTGGATTAGATAAGATTAGATAAGAGGTTTAAAAAAAGTTTAAAGGAAATTTATTAATAGCTCTGTGAAGGTCCTTTAAACACAGACTTCTTTCCTGAAAAGTCTTTGTGTTTGATATTCCTTTTGTTAGTTGTTGACTTAAGAGGTTTCTGCAGAGCAGAGAACATGTGCAGAATTTCTGTCAGGATATTTGTGTAGCTGCTTTTTAGACGAAGCAGTTTGGCTTTCGATGATCAGTCAGACTCTCACTTGTGATCTCTCTTGTTTATACTCGGAGCCTAAATCAACGCGACTTGTTTTGCCACTTCAGCAGTATCATATTAACACCTGCTCTGTTCTGTTAAATGACGATGAATCAACTGATTCGATCACCACAGAGACCAGAATAGGCACCTTTTGCCAGAATTGGGTTTGAATGGAGTTGGGGTTGAGCCATTTCTTGTCCAATATGTAGCCAGAGTCCACATCATCTCATTAGAGAGTTTACAAGTGGGTCAAACTGATTTTCTTAACATGAAATGCGATTCCTAACGGTTTCAGTGCGGCTGCCGTCTAAATTTTTAAAGTGAAGAGAAAATCAAAGGTTTTGAAAACCGATTTATTTCTGGAAATTGAAGTCTTGCTTAGTTAAGGTAAGACTTACATTTTCTGCATTCTTAAAATTTGCATTTTACTCATCTTCAAAGATTTTAAGCTCCTAAAGCAGTTTTTTCTTTCAAATTTTTGTAATAATTTAATATGATCTCAGAATGCATGCTTGGAATCCAGGTGGCCAGTATTTGCCCAACTCCATTCATGCTTGAAGTTTCAATGAATTTTAGAGAAGTAAAACTTCTATCTCTGCTAAGTTTTTTTGTTCGAAATGCTGATTATGGTGAATTTCTGTGGCTCTGGTTTAGGAATGCAGTCTTCTTTTAACAGGTGTTCTGTTGATTTTTCATTTAGGATTTCTCATACGATGAAGTTTACAATTTGGAGACTGGAGATGAGTATTCAAGTGAAGCATCAGGCAACACCATGACCTACACCTGTCAGTACAAGGACTGTGACAAGACTTTCACTTATAGGCATAACCTTCTGAGACACCAGCGCCAAGCACATGGATGTATCTACGGAGCGGAAAGAGAGGTCACCTACTTCTGTCACATCGACGGCTGCTCTTCCACTTTCAGATCGGAATCTGCTCTCAGTCGACACCGTAACAAAGCCCACGGCCAGCCTAACTAACGACGCGTTGCCAACATACTTGCTCACCAAGAACCGATGTTAAAACTCGGCAGAATTCTGTTCTTGGTATATAACTTGTACAAACGATGTGACAGAGAATATTGTCTGTGCAAGGAAGCTTAAAGAATGAGAATTCTGTAAAGCTCTGTCTGGCATGTATGAGTCCCATTCACAGCAGATGATGTTTGATTGTCTGAGATGTTGAGAGGAGCATTCCGCTACTGCTCTCTGCTTTTACTATAACCAATTTGTCTTTACAAGTTATCCAGTATTTCTAATGATTATCAGATTTGCAAATTCAGAATTCTGCAAGAAATTTGTTGATGTTCTGATATTTAGTGTTTGTTTTGTCATTTGCTTCAAGCAGTTGGAGCTGAGATAGAAACTGAATGAGACAATTTTTTAGTTTTCTTGTGGGTTTAATGTGCTATTAATTTAATTAAGTAACGAGTTCTTAATGCTGTAATCAGCTTTAGACTGCTGAAACTGACTAAATTTGAACAATGCCCTGAATTTACATAAACTGGGAGCAATTGTTAGAAGTTGTAATTTAGCCAAGGAAGACTTCAGTGTAAAAGTTTTGAAAGAAACAGTTAAGTGTTTTCTCTGTTTTCAGAATGGTAGCTCCGTAGATATGCATCACTTGTTGTGGAAATGTTTAAACTTTAGCTTTTACTTTAACAGGTTAATGTGGTCTTTGCCAATGTCATTGATCTGTTACAGGAAAATCTAAAGTCATTTTATTCTATAAAAACTGAACTTCTGTTTTCAGAAATCTTTTTTCATTTATAAAATATTTTTAATGACTGTCAGTTAATTGAACATTTTCTGTTGAATGGTGAGAGAATGATTGAGAAGTTTTAGACCAGGTTTTTTGTTGTGTATAGTGACTAAAGGACAAATTTATGAGTTACATGTGAGCACAAAGTTGAGGCAGGTTTTTATTCGTCATTTGTTGAGTGTAAGTTTCTGTTTTTCCCAGTTACATTGTTGGAAGAGTGTTAGTTCTTATGAATTCCGATTCTGTCAGCTTTTAAATCATTGTTGTTTGCCTACTGTGGCCTCTGATTTATTTCATCCAATTTTATTTAGTCTTGAATTAGTCAAAATTGGACTGTGAGTTCCTCTATGTTGATGTAGAATTCAGTTACTAAGGTATATTGAAATGAATCCTTCACTCTCTCTGTCTGGATCAACGGATCTGATCTGTTTACAGTTTTACAGTTTCCGAGATTTCCTTGACTTTATTGAACTCTCCTCAGTTGCTTTTACAGTTTCAGCTTTTTTTAACAGTCTTTATACTTTTTCTGTCCTTCAGCTGTTACAGCATTTAACCCGAATTGACTCTAACCTAACATTTGCATTACATCCTGCGGCAACTGGGTTTTCTACATTTCCCTTAGTCTTTGTCTTGTCTAATTGTTTTAATTTGTGAGGATTTCTTTGAATTCTGTTGTTGTTTGATTGTAACTGAATAAATGTCAGTTCTTGAAAATTTCTATCTCTCATTTTGTTTTCATCTGGTTCGTGAACTTGAATAAGATGCAAAATCAGTTTTGTCTGCAATCTCAGTTGGCACCAGCGCCAGTTGTATGAATGTGTCGATGGGGGCGCCACAAGTGCAGGTGTTTTATGCGGGTGTGGATGGGGCGCCAAAAGTGCAGGTGTTTTATTGGTGTGTGGATAAGGGACACCACAGGTGCAGGTGTTTTGTTGCGTCTTCTGGAATTAGCTGTGGAGAGAGAGACAGAGACAGAGACAGACAGACAGAGAGAGAGGATGCTGACTGTATGTAATCTCTTAACAGATGATGTATTCATTTCAGACGACTCTGCATCCGGTGCATTTGACGGACGCTGACTGGTCTTCTGGACTGATAGATGACCCTCCTCACCACTGGCCAGACCCACACAACAACAAGGACCTGACTGGAGGAGGAGGAGGAGGAGGAGGCAGCTCAACGAATCCTCTCGAGCTCTCCTTCGATCCTCAGCTCATGATTTTGTCGAAGCGATCGTCATCATCGACCATCTTCAAACCATTCGCCTGTCGCTTTCCTGGATGTGAGAAACGCTTCTGTCACGAGACACACACGAGACGACACGAAAGAGAGACTCACAACTACTACAGGCAGAGACAGAAGCATCTTGAGCCTTCGTCAATCCTCAATTCCGTCTGTGCCAGTGTCTTTGCCGCCTCCTCCTCCTCCTCCGACCAACTCAACGGCTCCACAAGGCACCGCCACCATCACCAGCAGCAGCAGTCGATGGAACCTCTGGCATCCGATCCAATGGAATTGGCATCTTCATCCAGTCTGCTTCACGTATTCACTGACTCTGACCAACAGACAGTCTGATCTCCATCATCCGTCATTACAACCACCACCACCAATTCCACCACCACATTTGCCACCATCAGATCATGTTCGGGCATTATGCAAATCGTTTTGTCCTCACATACGGATCATTTGTCGATTTCAGATCTCACACACCTCAAGCTGTTTCAGTTTCACTATGAAAGGCCCTATTTTCTATCCAGCCCTGGTTTCTATTCAACCCTGGTTTCTATTCAACCCTGGTTTCTATTCAACCCTGGTTTCTATTCAACCCTGGTTTCTATTCAACCCTGGTTTCTATCCAGCTCGACTAGTGTAGATCACTTCTCGTTGGTTGTAACAAAGGAGATTTGCAGAACTACAGTTGGTTCGGCGCATACATGAGTAGGCCTAGGTCAGAGCCAGAAATGAGATATTGCTAATGTCAATGTAAAAGACCCACATGGCATTCACTGCACTCACTGGCTGACCACCGAACAAAGAAAGTCCAAAGCGTAGAATCTGTTATCATGCACAAGGTATACTGCATTCATACCTGTTGATCCCTGGTCCAGGCTCATGACGATTGTCATCTGCCTTAATCATGTCATCATTATCATTGTCATCATCAACAACAACAATGGCAGAAGTTGAAATCTGGCGATTATTCGTTTGATCCGAGTGAACTGTTGCTGAAGTTTTGACTGATTTCGTGATTATTTTTGTTTAATTCTCTTGCACTGTGATGGTTTAAATTGAAGACACTGAAGTATCGAGCGAAGGAGGAGGGAGAGGTTGTCGAAGGCGCTCTCTAAATATGTCCCGAGTTTACGCTGGTTGGCCACATCTCATTTACTATAGGTGCATGGAACTCCGATCGACTGAAGTCGTTGGGTCTTTGGCTCTGCTGATCCATTTGGTTCTGTAGTAGTTTTGAGATGGGCTGATGAATAGGAAATTAAATGGAAAAAACTGTGGTGATGTGTATTCGTAACGGTAGATAGCGTCACGAGGGGGTGCGGGCCGCACTGGGTGACACCTTCAGAGGGGGTGACACCAAAATAACAATATGACTGTCTAAAAAATTTGCATTCAGTAGAAATTTATTATTTTTAAATTAACAATAACAGAATACAGATAACAACAAAAACATTTTTCTTAGCCCAGCTTACATGTTCTGTACCAGTATGACTACCTAAAGCTGAAACTGTTAATTTACCTTTAAACCTTCTAATGGGGTGACGCCTTGACGTACCGCCCTGGGTGAGACCAACCCTAGTGACGCCACTGTATGGCGCTTGAAGAAGACTGAAGGGGTATTTACAGTCCCCTTTCTATGGCATGGAGGGGAATCGTAGCAAGAAAATATTAAGAGACTAAGATTTCATCATCTATTCAGATCGATTGATTTCAAACTCGGATCTAACAACTGGACCTCTAGGCGTACAAACATCTTTGCCATCGGTAAAGTGTGTGTGAGAGAGGGAGTAAGACAGACAGACAGACAGACAGACAGACAGAGATAGACAGACACTGAGTCTGAAAGAAGGGCGAGCCAGCCTCACTTATCTTGCTCCGTTCTTCCTCACGGTTATACACAGAGACGATTTCAAATGGAAGCATACTCGGTGAATACGTTGCAATGTTTACTGAACTGGGACGGAGGAACTGGAGGAGGAGACGCTGGTGGCGGAGGAGGAGACGGTGGCGGCAGAGGAGGAGGAGACGCTGCTGGCGGATAAGCTGCAGCTGCTGATCAGTCTCTAGGAAAGCCGGCGATATCTGGAGAGATGGTTTCATGAAAAGAAGCAGCATCCGCAGTTGGAGGCAGAGGCTGCAATGTGTTACTCTCGTCGCTGGGCGTTCTTGGTCTGCGGCGCTGGTTGGCGGAAGGAGGCAGGGAGGGGGAGAGAAAGACGAGGGAAGGAAAGGAAGGGGAGAGGGGAGAGAGGGGTGTCTGACGTAAACAGGGCTTTAGCAGAGCGATGATTTCTCGTCGAAAGAATCGTTTTCTTCAGTGACCAACCGGCAGCTGCAGAGGAGACGAGCGAGAGCTGCAGTGGCTGCGGAGGTGGAGGCTGATGCTATTGATGCTGCTGATGCTGGTGGGTAAGGTTTACTAAATAACCAGAACACGATTAGAGGATTAAGACAAACACCATCACGAACAGAAGCACCAGCCTCTGCAGCAGCCGCAAGAGACGACGACCGGTAAGAAGATGAGGATGCAGTGGGTCGAGATGGGGATGGGGATGATACGCTTGATGATGATGATGAGGATGATGATGATGAGGATGTTGTTACTAATGAATGCAGATTATCGGATGGTGTTTCCTAAACGCGACGAATAGCTAGCTCGGTTCTCCGCTTTTATTATATATAGGCTAGGGCCTAGCTATTGTAATTCTAGTCTTGATTATTGTAACTTACTTTTAGTGGCATAACTAAGACGAATATGCTCGTGTAACAGATACTTCAAAATTGCCTGGCCAGCGCTGTAACGAAAACCCCGAAACTTCGACACCCCTATTCATTGCAATCGTACTGGGTTCTACTTGACAGAGGCATTAAAACGAAAGGAAACCATAGGGTATAATAATTATTAGTTAATTAATTAAATTTGTAACGCGCGCACGGTCACACCGAAATGTGAATCGGAGGCGCGGATAGTCAGTCGCCAGGAGAAGATGCAGAGGAGGAAAAAGAAGGCTAGGAGAAATAGTGAGTTTTGAGCCGCTTTTTGAAAGTAGAAAGTGAATTTGAGCTACGAAGAGAGAGAGAGGCAGTCGATTCCATTCCCTATAGGGGCAGAGACATGGAATGCACGCGAGCCCATGACTGTTCTGCATCGTGGCTCGTCCCGTAGGCCTACTTGCTGATCGTAGACAACGGGGAGGGATGTAAGGAGTTAGTAGTGATTGAAGGTAGGAAGGTGTGCTGGTGCTGAGGGCTGTTTGAATTTTATTTTGAACTCAAGAGGAAGCCAATGCAGCTGATGGAGTAGGACCGAGGAGCTTGTTCGTAGTGGAACACGCAGCACTACGCGAGCTAAGGAGTTTTGGATGCGTTGCAGCCTGTTGAGTTCATGGTCTTAGAGATCAACAAAAGCATAGTCAAGGCGAGAGAAGACAATAGAAATAGGTACAATGCATATTGAACAGCCAAATTCTCTTCTCTTGCCCCTTGAAGTCACAAATATTGCATACGCTCATTTTGGATCTGTAGCCGATTGGTTAGAGTGCTTGGCTTCTAAGTTCTAACACTTATCAGGCGGTCACTGGGTAGGGAGGGACCTTGAGCAGTTCCTTTATTCACAGTTGCTCTGCGCCGTCGGTGTGTGTGAACCCCTTTGGAAGGAGGGCAATACAAGTAGTAGGGCCTAGTGGTGGTAGTACTACTAGTTGCTGTTTCTGTCGTTGGACGCTTAACTGCTGCTGAACGCCAAACTAATTTCCGCCAACAAACCGGAAAGCGATTCTCGATGGACGATTGGCGTTTGGTCGATTATTCACTTTCCGTTTCTCTTCGCTTTACAAAGTTATGTGACGTCATTTAGGCCAGAACTGATGACGTGTCATCTTTTCCGAATCATTTGTCAGAATAATCTTCATTCTCCCTAAGTGTCAGCGGTATAGCACAAGGAAGAGGACTGGTCACGGGTGAGGGCAGTTGCAGTGGCGAGCAACAAACGAGACAATGGCCACACCCGGCACATCCTCGAAGGCTACAAAAGAAAATATAAGAAAATTAAAAAGTGAACACTAGATTTAATTTAAAATTGCGAGCGAAACGAAAATATATAAATGTGATTATATTAGTTACCGTTAAATTTAAGACTTTGGAACATTTAATATTAAGGACGGCAAAATACTTGGCCCAGGTTTTGGCAGATAGTTAAATCTTCTGCTGGTTCTGATTGATCGATTAAGGTTAATAAATGCTTTCAATGCTTTTACTTAGAAACTTAGAAGCAACACCGATTGAAGAAGCCTTCTGCTTATAAATGTGGCTCTGGAGAGGTTTGTGGCAACAAAGAAACTGAGGCAAACAGACAGACAAAGTGGCAAAGACAGATGGCTCAACAACAGACAAAGGGACAGACAGACAGACAGACAGATAAACGGAGACAAAGATGGTGGGAGAGATTCCCCGATGGACGCTGTTAAAACACACATTGCACTGTTCTGAGCAATCGTCTCGTCTGAGGATTTGCATCAACGTACTTCTTCGCTCATATATATCTCTTCAATAACAATAAACCTTCAACACCAATTGTCAAAGTCAAAATTGAGCGCTTGATAAATCGAATGAAGCGAGGACGATTTATAGCAGTACCCGATCTTACTGTGAACCAGTTGGCCGAAACTGCTGATGCGAGCCTCTTTCAGGCAGTTGCAGAGAACGAGTATCATATACTCCGGCACTTATTGCCTCTTTCGCAGTCACCAGCACCATCTTCGTAATAGATCTCACAAATTCATTTTACCAAAACAAAAGACAACAGCAACTATATCCCCCGAATACTGTATAAGAACTCTTACAAATACAGCAAACTCTTTCTCTTATAATGTAGCCTATCAAGTAGCGGTTTGTCAGCTTCTTTTTCTCGATAAACGAATATTGTATTGCATTGTATGCATTAAATTGGCATTGCATTCTGTTCATGTATGCCGCCGCATGTAGTCATCTGAATTATAAGAGGAATGTAAAACGAGTGGTTGGAAATGGAAGAGGATATCATTTGCTGGAATGCCATGTTTTCTGTTCCGCCTGTCATGCTGTACAGATAAACGACGAGGAGGAGGAGGAAGAGGAGGAGGAGGAAGAGGAGAAGGAGGAAGAGGAGAAGGAGGAAGAGGAGGAGGAGGAAGAGGAGAAGGAGGAAGAGGAGAAGGAGGAGGATCTCTCAGAGCCTTCTTCTTCTTCTTCTTCCTCTTCGTCCTCTTCCCTGCCTTTTCTTCTGCTCCTTCGTCCATCCAAGTGTGTACGCCAACCCCGCAGACTCGTATCGATCTCTTCTGCCTATAATTACGTCTCTTATTTTAGGCGTGGACTACACACGTAGGTCTAAACGGCGCGAAGGCCAATGTAAGAAGCGAGGGAAGAGATGAGAGGATGCGGCGGTGGCGGCAGCGGCGGAGGAAGAGAGGGAGGGGGAGGGGAGGCATCGACACCTGCTAATGTCAGTCAACACCTGGCGTTCAACAACTCAACAGGTTCCACGGTTAACCGTCACTAGACCTCGGAGGACCATTAGTCCACCACGCACCACCGATACCACCATCCAACAGCACCATCTACCACCACCATCACCACCATGCCACTTTCGATGCCATACGGTACCCGTCTCTAGAAATTCATCGAAAGAGGTGAAATACTGGAGACACAGAAAGAGATAGAGGCACAGAGACGAAGAGACAGAGGGATGGAGAGAGACAGAGAGAGCGAGACAAAGACAGAAGGAAGGAGAGAGAGAGAGACAAGCAGAGATATGCTCTGGTAATGGTATCCTATCTATTATCTAGCGCCACTGTTTAAGGCGGCACACATGTGCAAGACACGTCTGAAGAGTCCGCTAAGAGTTTTGTCTGAATACCTGAGGAAGATCAGAAGTGGCCTCCTCCGCCACCAAAGACTCTCCGACGTCACCGACACCCATCTGTCTACAGCAGGTAGAAAACGACGAAAAACAAGTTGCACAGCCTCCCATCTACCTCTTTCTCTGTCTCTGTCTCTTTCTCTGCCTCTGTCTATACTTCCAGAGAGAGAACGTAGACAGACAGGCCGACAGACTTCTTCCTCTTCCTCCACCTGTTCCTGCTCTTCCTTCTCCTCTTTCTCCTCCGCCTTCTTCTTGTTCTTCTTATGGTCCTTCTTCTTCTTATTTTCCTTGTTGTTGTTGTTGTTGTTGTTGTTGTTGTTGTTGTTGTTGTTGTTGTTGTTGTTGTTGTTGTTCTTCTTCTTCTTCTTCTTCTTCTTCTTCTTCTTCTTCTTCTTCTTCTTCTTCTTCTTCTTCTTCTTCTTCTTCATCATCATCCGTAACCTTCACAGCATCCGCCACATGCTTGGCTTCAAATTCCTCAAATCAGTTTAGGCCTACTTGCTCAAAATACCCGAACGAATAGAATACAAATTAAGTTCTTTCACTCACATACAACAGACTATAATCTTCCCAACTTCCCAATTTTTGTGTTATTTACAATCCAATCATACCGTCCTCTTCTTCCGTCCCAACACTTCTGCTCCCTCTCGTCACCACATAAGTAAAATTTAGAAATCCCCTTCGCTCATCTTTAAAAAATTCCACCATAATTACAAGTATTTGATTACTTTTACCAACTCAGCAATCTGTTGCAATGTCTGTGCAAGTCTTTCTATCTAAAATGGAAAATTCCTCTTACACAAAGCCTATCCTGATCCCTCTACTTCTAACCTCTCTCACCGCTCCGCTGCTAGGCACCATCCACAGTAGGAGTCTCATTGCCTGATCCTTGAACCGAATCTGACCTTACCTACCTTTCGATTTTCTTTTGACTGAGGTCTTATCAATGAACTGATTCCAGTGACTTAGTTTCCTTTGCAGCGATATCGAGATTGCGTTTTGTATTCCGTCGCCTGTTTCCTTATCAAGGTTCAATATTAGGTCCCCTACTTTTCCTAATATATATTAATGACCTAGCTTTGTAATCTGCGGCTTTTAAATTCATACTCTTTGCTGATGATACGAATGTATTTCTCAACGATAGATCGATCACTAAATTATCCGCTAGAGCAAATAGTAAACTAAGTAAGATAGCTATGTGGTTTGGAGTGAACAAATTATCACTAAACCTTTAGAAAACCAATTTCATAATCTGTCATTCTGGTCGAAAAATCCCCCTCCTGTAAGTTTTGCCGTTCTCATCGAACAAGTTCCTATAGAATGGGCAGATTCTACTGAATTCTTAGGAGTCATAATTGCCGTGCGCATTCAAAGAGTAACAGGCCTTGTCTCCTTGACACCATTCCTAAATCTCTTCTAAAGGATTGCTTTAATGTCATGGGTCCAACCACTAGGTCTATATCTACAATGTTATATATCGATTATATTATCAATTTATCATTCCATGAGGGGCTTCACAGCTCATTTTCTGCTTAAGAAACCTTCTCTTGACCCTCTGCTGATCTGTGTAACAACAGACCCATGTCACCTATGAATATTTTATCCGAAACTCTTGAACGGGTAGTTTTGAAATGCATGCAATCTTACCTTCCAACACACTAGCCCTCCATTTCATTCTGCATATACCATAGGCTTCATTCAACAGAATACGCACTCCTTGCTGTTCATAATGACATAATGTGTTTTATGTTTAAGGATAATAGGACAAGACGTGTTCTTCTTGAGCTGTCTGCTGCTTTTGATACTGTTGGTGGACCATTCTCTTCTGTTGCATCGCCTCCAACA
>OY744612.1:54119045-54156545 GCA_963556255.1 Allolobophora icterica
ACCACGTTTTTCATTACATGTCACATGACATGTCACTGACTCATTACGAAACTATGGGAAATTCCCATAGTTTCGATCACGCGCCGCTGACTCATCGCGAAACTACCGTAAATCCCCGCAGTATCGATCACGCGCCTACGTGTCATTCAGCGTTATGAATATTTTTTCTTACCTCTATTTAAAGAGATGAATGTCGATAATAAAAAGGACTACTCTATCGCGTGCCTATGAGTCATTCAGCCACTTTCTTTACGAGCACGCCTGGCAGCTGGGACAACGCGTGTCTTCGACTGTTCGACAATGGATTAGTGTGGGACGATTACGCGGGTTGGGAAATCCCCGCAGTATCGATCACGCGACTACGAGTCATCGGGACGATTACGTCGGCTGGGAATAACCGGTGGTATCGACGCCTATTCATCTTCGTGTGCGGGGAAAAGACGTAGTCTAAAAAATGAAAAAATTATCTTGCCTCTATTTAAAGAGAAAGTCAATACTAAAATGGACTCGAGACGTAGTCTAAAAAATGAAAAAATTATCTTGCCTCTATTTAAAGAGATGAAAGTCAATACTAAAATGGACTCGAGACGTGGTCTAAAAAATGAAAAAAATATCTTGCCTCTATTTAAAGAGATGAAAGTCAATACTAAAATGGACTCGAGACGTAGTCTAAAAAATGAAAAAATTATCTTGCCTCTATTTAAAGAGAAAGTCAATACTAAAATGGACTCGAGACGTAGTCTAAAAAATGAAAAAATTATCTTGCCTCTATTTAAAGAGATGAAAGTCAATACTAAAATGGACTCGAGACGTGGTCTAAAAAATGAAAAAAATATCTTGCCTCTATTTAAAGAGATGAAAGTCAATACTAAAATGGACTCGAGACGTGGTCTAAAAAATGAAAAAAATATCTTGCCTCTATTTAAAGAGATGAAAGTCAATACTAAAATGGACTCGAGACGTGGTCTAAAAAATGAAAAAAATATCTTGCCTCTATTTAAAGAGATGAAAGTCAATAGTAAAATGGACTACTCGTCGAAGACCGTTAAAGAATTGCGAAATATTGCTAAAGAGAAAGGTATGGTTGGTTATTCGAGGCTGCGAAAAGCAGCACTCGTAGCACTAGTGTCGTCCAAGCCTGCGAGCAACCCGCTAGACGCTCCCGTTCCAGATATTAAAGCTCCAATCCTCGCACCGAGTAAGCCCCCTCGAAAGAAATGGTATAATGTTGCTATAGAATCGTTGAAAAAGGCGGCTTCGGTGGTGAAAAATAAAATTAGTTCTAGTATTAATTCTTTCGCGGATTGGTTAGTTAGTTACATACCTCCTAAGGTAAAGAAACCCGTCAACGATAAATTAGAATCGTTGAAGTCAGAGGTTTCTAGTATTTTTAGTAAATTCAATAAAAATAAGTTCGAACTTCGAGAAACCGCGAAGGCTATTAAAGGTTTTACTAAGCGATACACGATCGATGGAAACGGTGGAATCGACCCTACGTCTTTTCTCAATGCCGTAAGACCGCAGGTAGTCGGTCTGCTGACGAAAAATCGAGGGGTAAAAGTTCAATTCGATCTTAATTGCGTAATGGAGAAAGTAGATATTAAATCCGGAGAAGTAGTCGAGGCCGAACCTAATTTTAAGTCAAAGACCGAAATCATTTTAGACGCAACCGACGTGAGCGAAATATATAGCAAAGCAGTGGATAAAATTAAGGAGAGCATGGCAAGTTTTCAGATGAGAGGCAGTAATTGGAGGTTTAAAGCCGTTGTGAAGTTGGATATCGATACAGTGGTATATAAGCCATTGAAAGGTAGTTCCTATATTCCGCTTCCCATATATTTAGCCAATAAAAAGGCTATTATTAACCTGAAAAACGACGACGATGAGTGTTTCAAGTGGTGCGTTACTAGAGCGCTGAATCCAACAGAAGACCATCCGTATAGAATCACTAGAGATCTTAAAGATCAAGCTAAGAAACTCGATTGGAAAGGTATCGCATTCCCAGTCGCTGCTGATGCTAATATTATAAATAAGTTTGAGCGTAACAATAACATTAGCGTTAACGTATTCGGCTATGAAAAGGACGTATACCCGTTATATATATCGAAGCATGAAAGCGATACCCGTATAGATCTACTGCTTATTTCTGACGGAGAAAAGAAACATTATTGTTGGATCAAGAACTTTAACAGATTGATGACGACACGATCGGAACAGAACCATAATTCTATGCATTATTGCAGAAGATGTTTAACCGGTTATACACGAATGGAAGGTCTTGATAAGCATACCGAGTACTGTTCGCTGCAAGACGCTCAACGAATAGTTCTTCCCGAACCAGGGACCGTGTTAAGTTTTAAACATTATTTTAAATCGATGAGAGTGCCTTTTATCGTCTATGCGGATTTCGAATCTTCCATTAAACCGATCTATACGTGTCAGCCCGATCCTAGCACGTCTTACACCAATAAATACCAGAAACATACGCCTAGCTCGTTTTGTTATCACGTGAAATGCTTCGACGACAGCATTTATTCGCAATACCCGGTAACGTTTACGGCTGAAAACGAAGACGACGATGTCGCTCAGATATTCATAGATTCTCTTGTAGAAAATATAAAAGAAATATATAACGAGTTTAAATTCCCCAAGAAGATGATATTCGGTAAAACTGAGAAGAAATGTTTCGATGAAGCTACTAACTGTCATATCTGCGGAGGAGAGTTGGGCGAAGATCGGGTCAGAGATCACTGTCATTTAAGCGGTAAATTCAGAGGCGCCGCCCATGACAGTTGTAATATGAACTATAAAGTCCCCAAGTTTTTCCCGGTTGTGTTTCATAATCTATCCGGGTACGATTGTCATTTGTTCGTAAAGAAATTGCGAGGCGAGAATGGTGAGAAAATAAACTGTATTCCTAATAACGAAGAAAAGTACATATCGTTTAGCCGAGAGATCGTAGTCGATAAGTTTGTAAATAAAGAGGGTAAAGAGATAACGGTCAAGCGTGAATTACGCTTTATCGACAGTTTTAGATTCATGCCCTCTAGTCTCGACGCGTTATCGAAAAACCTTTGTAAAGAACAGTGTAAGAATTTAGGCGATTTTTTTAAAGGCAGGAAGTTAGATCTTTTACGGAAAAAAGGTATTTACCCGTATGATTACGTTGACGGCGTTGAAAGATTAAACGAAACCGAATTGCCTCCGAAGCATAACTTCTATTCTAAACTAAACGACTCGGAGATCGGCGATGAAGATTACGAGTACGCCAAAAATGTATGGAAAGTATTTCGTTGTAAAACGTTAAGAGAATATCATGACTTGTATAACCTTTCAGATGTTCTATTATTAGCCGATGTATTCGAAAACTTTAGGGACGTGTGCATCGAACATTATGGGCTCGATCCCGCGTGGTATTACACTTCGCCTGGACTAGCGTGGGACGCGGCGTTGAAAATAACCGGTGTAGAGTTGGAGTTATTGAGCGACTACGATATGTTACTGATGATCAAGCAGGGAATAAGAGGAGGAGTCAGCACGATTTCCAATCGATACGCGAAAGCGAACAACGAGTACATGGGAGAAGCTTTCGATCGCAGCCAGCCTTCGGTATTCATTCCTTATCTAGACGCGAATAATTTATACGGTTGGGCGATGAGCGGTTCGTTAGCGACTCACGGGTTTAAATGGATGAGCGATAACGAGCTGAGCGATTGGAAAAGCGTTACCGAACGATATGGGGTGGGGTGCGTGTTAGAAGTCGATTTAGAATATCCTAAGGAATTACACGACTTGCATAACGATTATCCTCTAGCTCCTGAGAGTATAAAACCCGCAGGATCGGATGTAACCAAACTAATTCCGAATTTGAACGATAAAAAGAAGTACGTGGTTCATTACGGTAATTTAAAGTTGTACGAGAGTCTCGGATTGAAGATCTCCAAAATTCACAGAGGGATACTGTTCGAAGAAGACGCCTGGCTGAAAAAATACATCGACCTGAATACAGAATTGCGAACGAGGGCTACTAACGATTTCGAGAAGGACTTTTTCAAACTTATGAATAATAGCGTCTTCGGCAAGACCATGGAATGTATCGAGAATCGAGTCGATATAAGATTGGTGTGCGACGAGAAGGAAGCCATTAAGCTCGCGGCTAAACCTAATTACGACAGTCGAACTATTTTCGACGAAAATCTAATAGCCGTTCACATGAAAAAGACCAAGTTGTTATATAACAAGCCGATATATCTAGGAATGTGTATATTAGACTCGAGTAAAACGTTAATGTACGATTTCCATTATAATTACATCAAGACCAAGTACGGAGATAGGGCCAAACTATTATTCACCGATACGGATTCGTTGGCATACGAAATAAAGACCGACGACTTTTATGCAGATATCGCCGACGACGTTCGAAGCAGATTCGACACGAGCGAGTACCCGAAAGATCATCCATCCGGTATAGAAACCGGAATGAATAAGAAAGTTATAGGCATGTTCAAAGACGAAGCCGGCGGAAAACAGATCGAAGAGTTTGTTGGTTTGAGAGCAAAGTTGTACTCGTACAAGATGGCTGGAGAAGATCACAAGAAATGTAAAGGAGTGAAGAAGAACGTCGTTAAGAAAACGATAACACACGAAGATTATAAAGACTGCGTGTTTACGAGAAGAGAACAGTTAAGAAAGATGAACGTTATTCGATCGTATCATCACGATATTTACACAGAAGAAGTAAATAAAGTCGCTCTTTCAGCCGACGACGATAAACGAGTGATAATGCAAGATAATATACATACATTAGCATATGGACACTACTCGCTTCGTTAATAGAAGTATCAGTTGAATATTAAAATGAGTTTCAAGACGTACAAAGAAATAAATGTCGAGGGCGTCGTACTACCTAATATTCCTCTATCCAACTTACAGCTGATCGATGCTGCGAAGAAACTAAATATCAAGAACTTTAGAGGTGTTTTCGTACGAGACGCCCTGCCGAAGAAACCTAGACGGAATGAGTGTGGGATATTGAACCTAGACGGTTCTAATGGGGTCGGGTCCCATTGGTGCAACTTTTTAAAGAACGGTAACGAGAAAATATATTTCGACAGTTACGGTCTTCCTCCTCCTACTGAATTATTAAAGTATTTACGGGGCTCAGTGTACTATAACAGCGAACGAATACAGCCTGATAACGAAGTGTTTTGCGGTCATTTGTGTTTGTACGTGCTAAAGAAGACGATGAACGACGGATGCGAGTTTCAAGAAATCATGAACGATTTACATTAAAATAATAAATAACTTTATTTAAAATGCCAGTCGATAAGTTTGGACATACGGATCGTGGAGCTACTCAAAGAGTAATTTCCGGCGGGATGACGCTAACTCAAGCGAACAATACTTTTCTAAGAGTCGATGGAAGAAGCGACGTTATTGCAGATATAGATATGGGCGGCCATCTTCTAGTAGGTTTACCGACCGATCTCCCTTCGGCGGGTAACGGTGACGAGGCCGTTAGCTTTGCTCAGGCTACAGCCCTAATAACCGATAAAATCACGAATAATAGTATCCAGCCAACCGGGGATAACCATTTAACTAATAAGAAATACGTCGACGAACAAACCGACTCGAAGGTATCGAAGACCGGTGATGTCATGACTGGTAATTTATTCTTAAGCATAGGCTCCGATCGCTTGCGCACGATGGGGTGTAAGAATTTAACTGGAATTAAACAATTCGCTTTATTGTTGGGTAGTACGGCGAATAAAATACACTGTCAGTCGAACGTTCCTATTACGTTACAAACGACCGATGGATTTTTGTGCAAGCAAGGGGAGCATGATATAATAAGATTCGGTATATCGTCTACGGATCGTAGAACTGAACTGTACCAAAATATCGTGATGAATGAAAAACATATCGTTGATTTACACGATCCCGCTGAAGCCCAAGACGCGGCTACGAAGAATTACGTCGACAAGTCTTTTAAAAAGTGCCGCGTTGGATATATTCCTAATTTGGAAGCCAACGATAGTATAACCGGTTTCGTCGCTAGTGCCAGTTCGAATAGCGATGGGCATGAGGCGTACAGAGCTTTTAATAATCTCACATCGGGTGATTCTTGGTTTTCAGGCGATGGCTTAACCTGTTGGTTACAGATAAAATGTCCCGAGCCGGTTATAATTTGGAGACTCGCGTTGAAAGTTAGAATGGCTGTATTTGGTCTTAGTATAACCGCGAGTAACGATGGAACAGCGTTTACAGCATTATTAGCGACGAATGATACATTACCGTCAGGACTGGCTCCGACATTTTTTAATATTTCGACGACGACCGCGTATCAGTATTACAGAGTTACGGTACTAGAGGATGATTGGCTTAACCAGGGAATTGAGGTTATGCAATTATACGTTTACGATACATGAGTCGCAGAATTTAAATAGAAAACGATCGAGTTCCTATTTAAATTCCGATAAGTATACTGTGCTCTAGCATCCTTTAAAAGGCGATGGGATCTTTTACATCTTTCTTGTCGTCGATTCCGTCAACCAAGACTTCTTCAGACTATCCCCGTAAATTTAACTGTAGAAACCTATCGCGTGGATACAAACGATAGGTTTCTAAATAATGTAATTATAGAGAACACTCATCACTGGAAGTTTCTTCCTCAGATATTTCGTTGCCAATAATTTTGTCGTATATTTCATAATTCTCGTTATTGATGCTCGAAGGATATACCCCCACACCGATCGTATCGTACACTCTAATATCGTATCTGTTCATCATCGTCTTTCCGTTATAACGCGCGATCTGTCGAGCGCTCGTTCCGTGTGCCTTCCCCGCTTTGTACAGCGATCGATACGAGAAGCAATCACCGGTTTCTAGGTCTTTAATTTCTACTCGTCTCGGCCGGTTTCTGATATGTTTCAATCTTTCGTATTTCACGTCGTTAACGACAGCCTCTTTTTTCCGACGATCTTTCCAATATACTTCTCGATATGCTTTTTGGTATTCCTTACCCGTTAATTTCTCCTTTTCCAGCGTATCCTTAGGAGGCATGTCCTCTTGGGGAAGCACTCCTTTCTCGATCAACAGCCCTATCAGTTCTGGTTTGGTGAGCTGACTAAATCCTCTAGTCTTATTCTCTTTCGCTAATTTTTGCAACTCTGGTAGCTTCATTTTATATAGTACAAGATTTTCTTTAAACAAGAAATGTTTTTTTTCGATTAGACGTTTAGTACACCACGCTCATTTTCTGGCCATCGGATTGAAAGTTTAGCAACTTATCCGAAATTATAACCGCGTAAGCTTGCGTTTCGGCGGGGACCGCGGCGTTAAAAATAGCTTTGATTTGGATATCAACGACCGACGATTTCAGTCGCTCGGATTGCTTGCTAACGTCGAATACCATGAGCGGATATAGGTCTTTATAATCGGATGGGTTAATGTTACTTTGCGTAATCAGTTGATCCATTCCGTAGAATTTTCCGCTAAACGTCGCCGCGTCTCTGTAAGCTCTCGAAAATTTCTGGTTGGGGAACGATAGGTCGTAGTCGACGGCTGGATATCTATCTTGATTCATCATTACGTACATGTTTTTGAGGTTGCAATGATCGAAGATCGATGGGTTATGTTCTTGGTTGCCACCGCGATCGGTTTGAAATCCGACGACTACCCACCTAGGTTTTTCCGGAGCCGTCTTGACGCTAAGACGCCAGGTAAAAGTAGTCGCTTCAGGAACCGTTATAGTATCGCATTGACGCGCTCGATAGCCAACGGGTAACGACGCTTTCGATTCGATAGTTTTGTATAATTGTAGCTTTTCCATGTCCGCCGCAGTAACTTGCGGCATAAACCACGAGATTTTACCGACGTCGACTCTTCCAGCATCCGCGGCAGCGAGTCTAAAAATAGCATCATCGTCCGATTTGCGAACCATCGTTAGCGTGTGTTTAAAACCGTATACGATTTTATCGTAATCCTCGCAGAATCCGAATATATGGTTAAGAGGCACGACGAAACTAAACGTTCCTTTAGTCGTTGGTTTTTGAATGAGATACGCTTGACGAGTCGCGAAACCCGCGTTATCCGCTATAACCGCGGTTGCAGCAGTATCTTTGCACCATAATTGGTTAAGACCTTGCGCTTTGGCAAAGTCGTCCGGATATTTCAGCAAACCCAGCATCGTCGTTGCTTGTCCTGGGTGAAATACCGTTTCGATATCTTGATTCGATAGAGAATACCCGATTTGACTGAAAAGATGCATGATTCCGTTGTTTGAAAGGGCTACCGCGTCAGCGTTAGCGTATGCGGTATTCATTCCATCTCCTTTGACTAACCTACCTTCGATCAGCAAGTAAGATTCAGCGGGATGGCAAAATAGATCTTGGGTTTCGATATTTATGCGAATCTCACCGGCCGAGTTAAGATTCGCTCTCGCCGTCGATTCGTATTCGTGCCATTCGTATTTTTGGATTCCTTCGTCAACCGACGAAACTTCTGTTACGTTTAGAATATCAGACTGCATTTTAATTACCGAGGATTATTTTTAAACTAGTTATCGTGCGAGTTTCAATCCAGCTCCTTTGTTGTTGTTGAGACGACGCACGAGATCTCGAATGGACACTGCATTCGAAGAAGAAGGCTTTTCGAGTCCGTAACCGGCTAGTATATTATTAATATTAGTTGCGGTGCTACTACTACTAGTGGCCGCGCCGTTATCGATTAACCGCGCTAAGATAGCCGCGTTCTCTCGCGTTAGCGTCGGCGTTGGTATCGTTTCGACTTTTTGATTTGGCGACAGTACCGACGAAGCCAATAGTTTTGCCGCGGCTTTATCCACCAATCGCTTACCGGCCTCTACGGCTGTATTCTTTCCAACATCTAGCGCCTTTTTACCTAACTCTTTCGCGACATCTTTACCCGCGCTAAGAGCGGTCGACGCGACTCGGTTAGCAACGCCAGATGTGAAGAGCTTCTTGAAAACTCCCGTAATAGTATCGAATATTCCCGCTCCTCCGATGACGTATTTTCTCGTATATCTTCTTTTAGCGACGACTAGCATTTTTATAATTGCAACATTAAGTTTTTATACTGTTGTTTGTCTATTATGCCTTGTCTGAGTAGTTCGTCGCATATACCGATGATCTCATTTCTCACTCCCGTATTGCCGGCTCCGTAGCTAGCTAATCGTAGATTTAACATTTCTACTAAAGCATTCGGATCTTGTGGAATAACGAGGACTCCTTTACCTACTATCTTCGCGTCCCATATCGGTTTAATAATTTTTCTGTACTTTTCGCTTCTAGACGACTTCGGTTTACTAGGATTGTTCGGTTGCCTCATAGCATTCGTTGCGTGCAGAATCTCGGCGTAATCGTCGCGGTCGTTACTGTCGTATATCGACTCGTTCGGTTTAGCCATCGTTAGTAATTCCCAAAGTCCCGGAGTACCGGCGTAAGTCTTCTCTCCAACCGTTATATCGTCGTTCTGGATCGACACGGGTGTATCTCCGATAAAAAATACACCGTCTTTAGAATTTAGACCGAACGTCGTATCCGTAGACTTTTTATTAGAAGCGTATTGGTGCAAGTATTTCGTTGCCAAGTCTCCTAATTCTAACGTTCTAACGTCTTCTACGGGATCCTCGTAAGCCTCTATCGACGAATACTGAGGCAACTGAATGGCTTTTAACGACGACGATATCGACGCGGGAAGCGCTTTTAGAGCACTAGACGTGGCTGCCGAGTTTTCCTTAATTGTAGATAACAAAGCGTTTTGTTCTTTCGATATTGCCGATTGCGAGTCGACGATCGGCTTGTACAACTTTACCAATTCTCGCTGCAGTCCTATATCGCCTATTTTCTCCGATAAATAGTTCTGTTGAATATTTTTCTTCGTCTTCAGAAACTCTTCGACGATGAAGTCTCTTTTTGCGGGATCGGTTATTTTTAGAAAAGACATTTTAATATTGTCGGTATAATCTTTTTAACGTAAACGTAGAACGTAGAACGTAAACGTAGAACGTAAACGTAGAACGTAGAACGTAGAACGTAAACGTAGAACGTAAACGTAGAACGTAGAACGTAGAACGTAAACGTAGAACGTAGAACGTAAACGTAAACGTAGAACGTAAACGTAGAACGTAAACGTAGAACGTAGAACGTAAACGTAGAACGTAAACGTAGAACGTAGAACGTAAACGTAGAACGTAAACGTAGAACGTAGAACGTAAACGTAGAACGTAGAACGTAAACGTAGAACGTAAACGTAAACGTAGAACGTAGAACGTAAACGTAGAACGTAAACGTAAACGTAGAACGTAGAACGTAGAACGTAAACGTAGAACGTAAACGTAGAACGTAAACGTAGAACGTAAACGTAGAACGTAGAACGTAAACGTAGAACGTAGAACGTAGAACGTAAACGTAGAACGTAAACGTAGAACGTAGAACGTAGAACGTAAACGTAGAACGTAAACGTAGAACGTAGAACGTAAACGTTTTATGTTCTGTTACACTAGACTCTATATACTATCGTTAGTCTCGAACTTCTGGCTAATACGGCTTTTCCATCGACTAATTAGAGATCGTTTCTTTTCTTCGTCGATGGCTGTTTTTATCCTCGCCGTAATCTCTTCTTTCTTATCGTTGAATTTCTCGAGTTCGCGAAGAATCAGCGAGAACTCCTCATCCGATATATATCCGTCGGCAAGCGCTTTCGAAACGAGATCGCTGATCGTGCTTAATTTAGCTTCCGCTAGGGTTTTGATCTTTTCGTGTTTTTCCTTTTTAAGCGATAGTTTTCTATTGACTTGGGCGCCTATGAGAATCAACGGAGCCGCGGCTAGTGCCAGACCGCCCAAACTCAACGCAACCGGCGTTGCAATTATGGTGGAAAAAACTGCGATTCCGGATGCGCCGAAACCCATTGCGGCTAAAACGAGTGCGGCATTTATTGCACCGATCACGCTAACGCTTCTACGATATTTACTACTTAACGCAGCCCGTTTGTCTCGTTCTTTTTCTATGACTTCTTGAATTTCGTTGATTTTATGCAATCGATAAGAGTGAGCGCATCCTTTCTCTAATTCGTCGGTCTCCATATTTTTTATTATACCGTTTTAAATTTTAACACGAGTTCTTGTTCTTGTTCTCTGTGTAATTAACGAAACACAACGAATCTCCTTCGATTATGGTAACCGTCGAATCGGAGTTGTTTAGAATATTGATAATCATATCTTCCACGTTTTCTGAAACGACTCCATCTTGTAATGTACATCCGTTTTCTTTTAGATTTTGTCTAAGCTCAACTAAACACATTCCTCTAGTCATTTTAGCGCCAAATCCTAATCTTAGCATTTTTACTACACCCGGTTGAATCGTGATTTCTTCTTGAGTAAAAATCTCCCATCTAGACCCTTCTAGCTGCCTTTGCGGGATATGAGTAACGGTCTTTGGATCCCAATCAATCGATTTCGGTTGAGTTCTATGTACAGGTGGTCTGACTGGTTTTGTTCCAAATTTATGTATCGGGTAGCCGTATCGTGACATTTTATTTATACGAGGATATTTTTTTAAAGCAATAGGCCGAGTATCGGAATGTCTCGAAAGGGTGAATTAGGACCAAGTATAAGCCCTTTACCGGTTTTCATATACAACCCTTTACCGGTTTTCATATACAATCCCGATCCCATCGAACTGCCTTTCGGCCACGGAGACAGATACAATCCATTTCCATCCGGTCTTACTTTACACGCCATTCCGCCTTTTTTAACGTACAATACTCCAGATCCCATTATCTTGCTAACTCCAGTACTCGCTAATCCGCTTAATGCTCCCGTTGCTAAACTAGGTAATACGCTAGAAAGAAGAAATTTACCCGCCGTAGCTAGAAACGGTAATAGAGCTCCGATAAAGCCGCCTTCGACTTTAGCGTTATGCTCTAATTGCTTTTTACTCATCTTGATCGTCGTTCCCTTTCCGTTCTGATACGCTTTCTTCATTTTGTTCAACTGCGTATCCGTAACAGCTAAAACGTGTTCGCCATTAAGATCATCGTGAGAAAGTCTAATACTCACACCATCGCACCTCGCTTGAAGCGCTCGTTTAATTTTATCTACCTGTCCTTCCGAAATATTAACTTTTACATTCTCGTACCGACTCATTTTATATATAAGTTTTTTAAACTTTTAATAATGCTCACACTTCTCTTATGTGGAACCTGATCGCGAGGTCTTCTCCTCTGAGGTTGACTAATTTTCCATTCTGGTCGGTAAGCTTCGTTTCCATTCGCGAGATCGTATCTAGCGTAACGGGGAGATAAATTAAATTAGTAGGAACTTCGATGATCTTAAAACCCGGTCCTACATTCGGGAAAAACGAATAAATCACGTTTTCCGTTGATCCGTTAGTGTACGAAGACCCGATTACGTCGCTAGTCACCCTCAAACTGGTGACGTTCATTATATTGACGATATTCTCCGATTCGTTATATCCGTTCGTATATCCCCGACTTTCGAAACCCAGAACCGTTCTAATCGAGTTTTCGACGGTAAAATCGACCTGATAACCCTCCGCAATGTTTAAAACGCTCTTCAACGTATTACTGTTCGGTTCCAACGTAATAGTGGCAGCGTCATTCGCCGTATTGTAATGACCATTCTCCTTCATGATTCTTTGTAGATATTCGTTTACATCCGCAACTTCGTAGCAGCCTTCCGGAACGGCTATATCGAACCACGATACTCCATTGTCCGCCGAATATCTGAAATTGTTGTTCGTCGCGTCGATATTCGGGAAAGAATAGTACGTTTCGAGATTAACTAGAGTCATTTCGTGCTTTTTACCTTTGTCTAGCTGAATCAGCGGATTAAACTTTGTCACGATTCGCGATTTATTTTTGTTTATCAAAATGTAAAACGACGATTTAGGATCCGTGTTACGAGCCATCCTTTCCGTGTTTTCCTTTATTTTTTCGAGAAGTCCTTCCATTTTATTAGTATAGGATATTATTTTAAATCAAAAGTCGGGATGTAAAATTCATCCAAACCACGCCGGTATTTGCCGTTGCTCTTTTTGCTCGTTAAGTCGATAACTACGAATTGATGCGGTTGTTTCCACGACTCCTCGCATAGTTTTTTGAATTCCTCTTTAGACATGTCCGTACTTACGTGATCGTAATAGATATGATCAACGTTTTTCCTGTCTTGGGGAAATAAGCAAACAAAATTTGCATTCTCTCTGATAGTCTGTCTAGGCAATTTGAAATAATTTTGTGCGAGGTAAAAACAGTCCACGTTACTATGTCTCCCTCTGAGATAATACGATTCGCATTTGTTCTGCTTCTCTAACTGCAAATCGTCGAAAATCATCAAATTCTTCTTTTCACGGCTCAATTCTCTCGGATCCGGCACATCTTCCGCGGATTCGTAAAAGCTACATTCGATATCCGACTCGTCTCTTAAATTTCTCTGCATCTCTTCTACAACGCATGCAGGAGAAATATTACATCTCATTATCTCGTCTCGAATGTTAAACAGCCCGATGATCGCTTCTTTTGATAATTTTTCTTCGAATGACTTCTTAAGAATTTTGTATTCCGGTTGAAATAGTGATTTACCGAATACTTGTAAATTGTTATAGTCAAGCCATCCGGGTCTCAAAAGTAAGTTTAACAATAACGTCGTCTTACCGCATCCCGACTTTCCTACTATCACACCTCTTACACTTCTAGGTAATAGACGGTGATTAAATCTTTTCGACAGTACATCATTCCACGATAAGTCTTTCACTTCCATCGTTTTAAATATAAATCATTCTGTATTAAAACAACATGTATTGCGTCAAGTGTAAAAAGCAGACCGAAACTAGAGATATACGAGACGTCGTAACGAAGAACAGGAGACCCATGCTAAGAGGCGTATGCGTAGTATGCGGGAAAACTAAAATTCAATTCGTTTCCACGACTAAAAAAGGCGGAGATCTAGTCAGTTCGTTAAATTCGATTACTAGTAACATAAAGTTGCCATGGGCCAAGTATCCCGGCGAGATGCATCTTCCAGGACATTCGTTTACCGGTCCCGGTACTAGATTAGATTTAAGACTGAATCCCGACGGGACTCCTAAACCTTGGTCTAAACCCGTAGACAGGGTCGACGACGCCGCGTATTATCACGATTTGGCTTACGATCGACATAGCGACGTGGCTGCTAGGAATGTCGCCGACAGACAGATGCTAAACGAATTAAATAATATACCCAATCCTACTATCCGGGAACGAGTCGAAAGATCTATAGTTAAACCAATATTAGCTACTAAATCGAAACTAGGATTAGGCGTTAATTCAAAAAACTCCAAAATTGTAGCGAAAAAAGTCGGGTGGAACCTATAACGCCGAAATGGAGCGACGAACTCGCGGAAGAATTACATAGACCCGTAACGAGACATTTTCGAAAAAGGTAAGTCTACGTTAAAGGTATCGACGAAATTTGGGCCGCCGATCTGGCGGATATGCAGGCATTCGCGGAATACAACGACGGTGTGAAATACTTGTTGACGGTAATAGATGTATTCTCGAAATACGGGTGGATCGCTCCGTTGAAAGATAAAAGCGGAAAATCCGTTGCCGATGCTTTAACGAAAATATTCGCGAGTGGTGGACGAAAACCCGAGAAGCTTTGGGTAGACAAAGGAAAAGAATTTTACAATAAAAACGTGCGAGAACTCATCGATTTATATTCCACCGAGAACGAAGAGAAATCGTGCGTCGTCGAGAGATGGAATAGAACGATGAAAGAGAAGATGTTCAAGTATTTTTCGGCTAATTCTACTAGAAGATATATCGACGTTTTAGACGGAATGGTCAGTAATTACAACAACACCAGGCACGGTTCTATTAAAATGACGCCAACTAAAGCGAGTATGAAAGTAAACGAAAGAACCGTATGGTTAAATTTATACGGAGGTATATTCCCCGAACCCGTTAGACCTAAATTTTCAATCGGCGACAGAGTAAGAATTTCAAAGAAAAAGACTACGTTCGAAAAAGGATACACGCCTAGGTGGACCGAAGAGACGTTTACTATATCTAGCGTTCGATATACCGATCCCCCGACGTATAATATAACCGATTACAACGGCGAAGAAATACAGGGCACTTTCTACGAACAAGAGTTGCAAAAGACTACACAGGAAATATATAGGATTGAAAAAGTGATTAGAAAACGCGGGAAGAAATCATTCGTAAAATGGTTAGGATACCCGGACTCGTTTAATTCTTGGGTCGATAACGATGACTTGATTAATCTGTAATCAGGATGTTGTACTAGATACTACCGGTTATTCCCAGCCCGCGTAATCGTCAAATGACACGTAGGCGCGTGATCGATACTGCGGGGATTTACGGTAGTTTCGCGATGAGTCAGCGGCGCGTGATCGAAACTATGGGAATTTCCCATAGTTTCGTAATGAGTCAGTGACATGTCATGTGACATGTAATGAAAAACGTGGTTATTGCATGAAAAACGTGGTTATTCAGCGTGGTTGGCCCAGACGCCGTAATTTTCTACTACTTACAATCATGCAATCAATGCATGAAATGTTAAACTATTGACTGTAAGATTTGCAACACAATATTTATCTACATATTAAATAATTCAAACTATACAAATTGATTGACATTCTATGCTAGGCTCTTATATCAGATTTGCTACACATACATATATACATAAATACATGCACACGTACATACAAAGACACATACATGCATACATACACATATACATGTGCATACATACATAGATGCATGCATACATACATCCATATGTACATACCTTCCTTCATACAACCTTACATGCATTCAAATATATATATATACTTATATAAATATACCTGCACACATACATAAATACATGCATACATACCTATGAACATACATTCATTCCTATAAACTTAGGCATACATAAATGCATTCATAAACATGTATGCATAGATACATACATGCATACATACATTTTACACATATACAGCATATGCATGTACAATCATTCAATCAAGAATCAATCAATCAAGAATTTTATTGTTACAAAAAAAACAACAAAATTCAGTGTACAATAAAAGGCATGGAAGTTTTGGCGACAAATGGTAACCCAAAAGGGCTATATGCCCACTAAGTAGGGTTACCCATGTAACATAAATGAATTAGTAACAAATAGCGAAATGGCTTTCTCATAATATAAACGTTATATTATAGCCTCTTTTCACTGTAGAGAAAAAAAAGACATGCAGAGCTGGTGAAATCCAAAATAACCTTAACTAGATGCAAGCTTAACTAAATTTGACAAGACAGTAACTCGGGCAGCATGACATATTTAACTAAGTATTCAGTATTATGTGCTTTCAAAGTTTTCTTAGACGAAGACAGATTCGTCAAGTGTCGAATCTCTGAGGGAATATTGTTCCAGGCCGATGGACCAGAGGCTCTTATGGCAAATTTCCTGTTATTGGTGCGAGCAGAGACCTCTCGGTAGAATTCACTTTGTCTGGTAGGATATCCATGAGTGTCGGAAGATATGTTGAAATAACCCTTAAAGATACTAGGTAATGAGTTGTGTGTATATTTATACATAAATTCACATAGTTGTAGAATATTAATCTGATCAACTCCAAGTATACCAAATTTGATGAAGTGTTGTTTAGTATGGGATTTAGGGGCTATCCTTGCTATCACTCGTATTGCTCTTTTTTGTAGAATGGTCAATTTGTACAGTCTGTGGGCATAATTAGAAGCCCAGACAATACTACAACATGCTAGATAAGGATACACTAGCGAATAATAAAGGTTTATTAGGGTTTTTGTGGTACATACGATGCTAGGCGATTTAGTATCCCGATATTTTTTGCAATTTTTGTAGATACAACTTTGATAATATGCTCGGACCAATTTAGATGCTGATCAATGCAAACCCCAAGAAATTTGGTAGAAGTTACCTGAGGAACTTTAATGCCATCAATGAGTAGATCAATGTTTATTTGTGGGACCAGTTTTCTATGAGACCTGAATAAGATAAAATTAGTTTTTGATATTATGTGCCTCTGAGTAGAGCCCTTGAAGAGGCGCTATATAAATTCCATGATTGATTGATTGATATTTAACGATAGTTTGTTAGCTCTAAACCAATCAACCAGATAAATAATTTCTGAGTTTATAATTTGATATAAATCAATGCATACAGCCACCGATGGTGTTCATTTGAATATCCGATAGAGAGATTCGTAAACACCTTTTGCCGACCTCCAGTCGTTTGCTAAAGATTTTCATAGCATCAGTTCTGTGATTCCGGATAAACGAACTTACTTTCAAATCGTCCGCTTCGAATTGAAAGGCTTAATATACAAGAGACTCTGAGAGGCTCAGCTCTTTGTTTCATCTCCACACGAGAAATGATTATCGGTGAAAGTAGTTCAACTATACAACTACTCTTTAGCCTCTTTGAAACAGTTCAATCAGTAGTTTGTAACTTTAGTTTTAGAAAAGTAGTCAATTACTACTCCTCTAACTACTTTTGCTCATGAGCCACAGGGTGGAAACTGAACAGATCGAGAGCAGAATAATTCTGATGTCGTCTGCTTTTTCACTTTTGTCGGATGAATTTTTGTGGCGACATAAGGTGGTCTTTAGAACAATTATTAAACTGTGCGTTAATCAATTTATTAATTCATAATCACTCACTTGTCTAACCAGAAATATAACTTATAACAAGCCATGTTGTCGGTGGCGACTGAATAATAGAGGTACTGGAGACGAGTTGAAAAACTATCTCGCTTTAATAGTAATTATTATTATTATTAATTAAATTTGTAACGCGCGCATGGTCACACCGAAATGTGAATCTGAGGCGCGGATAGTCAGCCGCCAGGAGAAGATGCAGTTAGATATCCAAGTGTTTGAAAGCCAAGGAGAAATAGTGAGTTTTGAGTTTCTTTTTGAAGGTAGAAAGTGAACTTGAGCTACGGAGAGAGATTGGCAGTCGATTCCATTCCTTAGGGGCAGAAACATGGAATGCACGCGAGCCCATAACTGTTCTGCATCTTGGCTCAGCTAAAAGGCCCGTACTTGATGATCGCAAGCAACGGGGAGGGATGTAAGCAGTTAGTAGCAGTCTTGTTGTCCTCGAGACCAAGGTCTTGGTCTCGAGTGCACTCGAGTTCGTTTTTAAAAGTCTTGGTCTTGGTCTTGGTCTTGAGGTTCAAGGTCTCGGTCTTGGTCTTGGTCTTGAGGTTCAAGGTCTTGGTCTTGGTCTTGGTCTTGAGGTTCAAGGTCTTGGTCTTGGTCTCGCAAGACCAAGACCAAGACCGGCTGTTAATATGAACAGTCATTTAACAGAATTCAAGAATTCTGTATCAAGCCTTCTTGCATCATACGATCAATATCTATGGATGGATATAAGTCTTGTTGGTCAGGAAAACCCATTGGCAGCAGCAGCAGCAGTTATTCTGTATCAGACGGTATGATAAACCGTGGGAAGATTTCAAAAGGACTCACTATCTGTACATTTACATCCAGTGCTTGAAAAGCTACTCTGTGTGTGTCAGCGACTTCAGCACCTGTAGAACGTATTTTTTCACATGGCGGAATTTTTATGAGGCCCACCAGGCACGTCTTGGTCAGAAAATTCTGAGCGAATTGGTTTTTATAAAATACAAAAGCCATCTGGTATAAGAGTTTTGCATGAAGGACTTTTGAATACAAATTCGGATTTCTCTGCAGTTTGCATTTAAAGTTAATTTGCTTGAATAAAATAAAAGACTCATGTTTTCATTAAAATAGCGAATATTCCGACTTGACAATTTTTAGAAGTCTTGACCTGATTTCGATTTTTTGGGTCTTGGTCTTGGTCTTGGTCTTGAGGTTCAAGGTCTTGGTCTTGGTCTTGGTCTCGAGGTTCAAAGTCTTGGTCTTGGTCTTGGTCTCGAGGTTCAAGGTCTTGGTCTTGGTCTTGGTCTTGAGGTTCAAGGTCTTGGTCTTGGTCTTGGTCTTGAGGTTTAAGGTCTTGACAACAAGACTGGTTAGTAGTGATTGAAGGTAGGGAGGTGTGTGCTGGTGCTGAGGGCTTTATATGTCAAACAGGCCAACTTGAATTTTATTCTGAACTCAACAGGAAGCCAATCAGTGGTGTAGTCCTAAAAAATGAAGTGGGGGAACGCCTGGAAATTGAAGTAGTAACTGTAGCAAAAAGTGCAATCTTGCAAGAATTTTGCATAGTGTGAGCGCTGCTATTTTTGAAACTGTTGAATGTAAAAAAATAACAAAAAAATTAATAAATGTAATTATGTAAATTTGTACATAGGAATTTGTTATTTAGTATAAAGCCAACACATATATAAATATATCTGCGAAACTGCGAAAGGCTCCAGTAAGTAAGCAGTTGAAACTGTGAGTCTTGAAGTCTTCTTTGTTCATTTATTTCAGCAGAAATGCTGCAAAATAGTGAGGGATCGCGTTCCCTCCCTGGAAAAAAGTGCGGGAACGGTGTTCCCCCGCGTTCCCGCCCCACTACACCACTGAAGCCAATGCAGTTCATGGAGTCGGACCGAGGAGCTTGTTCGTAGTGGAACACGCAGTACCACACGAGCTAAGGAGTTTTGGATGCGTTGCAACCTGTTGAGTTCATGGTCTGAGAGACCAACAAAAACAGAGTTAGCATAATCAAGGCGAGAGGAAACAAGGGAACAGGCTATACTTTGCGACATGTTCTTAGTTAGAGCCGATCTGATGTGACGTATTGCTCTGATATGATAGAAACAAGATTTACAAAGTTTTGTTATGTGTGGTCGAAATGTGAGCTTGCTGTCTAGGGATACCCCAAGTGTTTTGACAGTGTCTGATAGTGGCACAGCAGTACCAGCGAGGTCGATGCTAGGAAGTGAAGGGAGAGAACGCAGGCGTTGGTGTGAACCAAACAAAATAGCCTCAGACTTGTCTGGGTTTATGGCCAAACCATTGAAACAGAACCATGCATACAAAGATGAGAGGCACTTCTCAAGTTTTAGTTTGCCAGACTGATCAGTGTGTGACAAGGCAATATGGAGCTGCGTATCATCCGCATACTGTTGTAATTTGACTCCGAAGTTATTAGCTATACGACTGATTGGGGAAATAAAGATTGTAAATAATAAAGGGCCAAAGTTAACTTTTAGAGTTTAACTATTAGCTACAACTAAAAACTCCAAGCACCACCACATAACTCCTGTTCTCAAATCTCTCCACTTGCTTAAAATACCCGAACGAATAGAATATAAAGTCATATCACGCACCTACAATACACTCCAATCCTCCCAGCCCTCCTATTTCCGACAGCTGTTCACGGTTCAACCACTCCGCTCAACCCGCTCCTCTTCTGCCCTAACACTGCTCCGCCCTTCCGTCACCTCATCAGTGCCACTAAAATTTGCGAATCCTGATGTGACGTATTGCGAATCCTCCTCCTCTCCCTGCGGTGCGTCTGGCCTGTCTTGAACGCATCATGCGTGCTGCTGCCAGACTTATTGGTCGGATATCCAAGTTTGACCATGTGTCCGACTTCATGCTCTGGGACTTGCATTGGCTACCGGTTCCCCTGCGCATCCAGTATAGGATTGCCTCCTTGGTCTGGCGCTGCCAGCTGGGCATCGCTCCAGCCTATCTGAGGTCCCTCTGCCTACCTGCCGGTGAGACCCGTGGTCGCTCACTCCGCTCTGCGGAGAGGGGGGTGCTTGTTGTGCCATTTGCTCGTACTGCCACCATGCAAAATCGGGCCTTTTTGGTGGTTGGTCCTGTGGTTTGGAACGGGCTCCCTCTGGAGCTGCGTCTCCTCCCGAAAACCCAACCCGAGTCTTTCTACACTGCGTTAAAAACTGTTCTTTTTGTTCGTGCTGAAGTCGGGAGCGCCTCTGAGTAGTCCCCTTGAAGACGCGCTATATAAGTGCTCAAATGAATGAATGAATGAATGAATAGCTGTCCCACCCCTCTGGAACAAACTCCCACCAGCGTTGCGAGAAATTTCAGATCCATCCGACGAACTCGCCCAAACCTCACCACTTGCTAGGCTATATCTCAACAAGTCTTTCACTCAAAACTGAAAACACTGCTCTTCACAAATCGTATCCCGATTCCTCCTCCTCTCCCTACCTTCCTCGCCGTTTAAACTCTAAACACCACCCACCTTAGCCGTCTTACTGTCTACCTGACTGAGTCCTTTGGATCTTGACATGGAACCGATTGGATCGATTTTCTGTGAATAAACTGGTTCTCGCGACTTCGCTTTTGTGGGCGCTCTAGAAATCTCGAGATTACGATAACGATTACTTTTGGAAGAAATTATTTAACTACTTCTTAAAAAACTGAAAATTAATTTAGCTACTAGTTGCTAACTGCAGGAGTTATGTACGTACTGCTCATCGTTGTTCAAAAGCACTGAACTTCTAATCTGCGATTGGTTACTCAGTTACAGGTTGGAGTGTGCCTTACAGAACCATTGCAGTAGATGACCAATATATCATTCATTCATTCATTCATTCATTCATTCATTCATTCATTCATTCATTCACTCATTCATTCATTCATTCACTCATTCATTCATTCAGAGAATTTTTGAATGCAGATCACATCACATTTTATATATATATATATATATATATATATATATCGATGTGCTTGTGTGTACATAGGCCTATATAGCCTAGTCGTAGAATTGATAGATGGAGTTGATGTTTTCTGAATCTTCGGTCTTTCCCTTTTCCAGGCATAAAGATTCAGTTTCTCGGCGCCGCCCGAGTTCACTGGGACGAGAAGAGAGCATACACAAAAGGCAGCTCTGCCAAACTATCGCACCGTAACGTCGACTCCTACCTCGACGAAACATTCGTTATCACTAACAAAGGTAAGCATCACCACCACCAACATTAACACCCACTGGCGTAAACTTGTCCAAAATATTGGGGGGGGATTTGGTTATTCATTCTACACTTGTTGCATTGGATGTACAGTCCATCTGAATTATTGGGGGGGGGCACGTTCCTCGGCTGCCCCCTAGAGTCTACACCTATGTCAACACCAGCACCACCAGCATCAGTACCACAGCATTAACACCAGCACAAACAGTATCAACACCACCAGCATCAGCACCAGCACCACCAGCATCAGCATTAACACCAGCACCACCAAAATCAGCACCACCAGCATTTACATCACCAACATTAGCACCAGCACAACCAGTATCAACACCACCAGCTTTAGTACCAGCACCACCAGTATCAGCACCACCAGCATCAGCATTAACACCAGCACCACCAAAATCAGCACCACCAGCATTTACATCACCAACATTAGCACCAGCACAACCAGTATCAACACCACCAGCATCAGCACCAGCACCACCAGCATCAGCATTAACACCAGCACCACCAAAATCAGTACCACCAGCATTAACACCACCAGCATTAGTACCAGCACCACCAGTATCAGCACCACCAGCATTAACACCACCAGCATTAACACCAGCACAACCAGTATCAACACCACCAGCATTAACACCAGCACCACCAGCATCAGCATTAACACCAGCACCAGCACAACCAGCATTAACACCACCAGCATTAGCACCAGCACAACCAGTATCAACACCACCAGCTTTAGTACCAGCACCACCAGTATCAGCATCAGCAGACAGAATAACAACTCGTTTCTCCGTCTTCTCTGTTGTTGTGGCTCCTCTGCCGACATCTCTTGTTACTTTTCATGTCTATCAGTTCATCCCTCTGCCACTTCCCCGCTCTCTCTCTCTCTCTCTCTCTCTCTCTCTCTCTCTCTCTCTCTCTCTCTCTCTCTCTCTCTCTCTCTCTCTCTCGCTCTCGCTCTCTCGCTCTCTCTGTCTCTCTGTCTCTGTCTCTCTGTCTCTCTCTCTGTCTATCTGTCTCTGTCTCTGTCTCTGTCTCTGTCTCTGTCTCTGTCTCTCTCTGTGTCTCTCTCTCTCGCTCTCGCTCGCTCTCTCTCTCTCTTTCTCTCTCTCTCTCTCTCTCTCTCTCTCTCTCTCTCTCTCTCTCTCTCTCTCTCTCTCTCTCTCTCTCTCTCTCTCTCTCTCTCTCTCTCTCTCTCTCTCTCTCTCTTCTCGCTCTCCTCCATTTTTCTTACCGATTTCCTCTCCCTTCGTGAGCCTTTATCCAACTCCTTTTTTTATCTTCTATGATTTTTTCTCTGATCGAAAGTACTTTCTGTTTCACCTTCTTTCTTTCTTTCTTTCTTTCTTTCTGCCTGCTTTGCTCATTCTCCTTCTGCCTCTCTCTGCTTCTGCTTCTCCTATTGACTCCTTACCTTCTTCTTCTTCTTTGCTTCCTTACATCTCCTTCTATCTCTTCACTCCTATTCCTTCCTCCGAGCATCTTATTCGGCGTCTCTCTCTCCTTGTTTCTCTGCCCCCCCCCCCTCTCTCTCTCTCTCTCTCTCTCTCTCTCTCTCTCTCTCTCTCTCTCTCTCTCTCTCTCTCTCTCTCTCTCTCTCTCTCTCTCTCTCTGTCTCTGTCTCTGTCTCTGCCTCTCTCTTTCTCTATCTCTTTCTCTCTCTTCCCTTATCCTTCTACTGTCCTTCTTCTTTCCCATCTCGTGGCAAATGCATCATTCGAGTTAGACTTAATCGGAACAAGAAATCCAGCAGACAGCCAAATAAACCGTGGCTATTATGCTGCGCTTGATCAAAAACATGACAATTTGCGAAATTAGCCAAATAGATATTGATTTCGTTCATATAATATTAAATAAACAAATATTGCAAGAACGTATAGTACTGGATAAACTCTCTCTCTCTCTCCCTCTGTCTGTCTCTCTCTGTCTGTCTCTGTCTGTCTGTCTCCTTCTCTCTCCCTCTCTCTCTCGTCCTGACGATACCTCGAACCATGGAGTCTTAGCATCTAGAGAGACGCCACTGAGCAAATAAGACGACGAAGAAGAGGGGAAAGTGGGGGAAAGTGGGGGAAAGTGGGGAAGATGTTTACGCGAGAACCTTTTGAAAGTCATCTCCGTTGAACCAGAAATATTTCATCAGCACATTTTCCTGTTCCGCTTAATGTCACAGTCGTAAACGTTTATAAATAGGACAGCAAAGTATTACCATCTGTTTATCTGTTTACAAATGCTTTTGCATAGATATTTAATTGCATATGTGAATATAATGCATATGTATTTAATTGCATATGATAATGTCTAATGACTATGCATGACGTCTTAGGCTTCAGCCGACGGACGGTCTGGCATTGGCATCGGCATCCTAGAGCTACCGATTGGCGCAGGTGTCTGCTGAGTCTCCTCAGATTAGATAATGTCGACCTCTGTACACCTCACGTCGATTCCTTTCTCAAGACAGACCGCCACCGGCAGGTGTCAGGCCCTCGCTCGAGCCGTCCATTTATAGAGTGCTACCTACCATACTATAATAAATGGCTAATAAGTTTTTATAGAAACAAAGGTACTACAGTAGCTACTTGAAAATAAATTCTTCCTTTGCGATTAAGGGTAGCGGTGTGTGTATGTGTGTGTGTGTGTGTGTGTGTGTGTGTGTGTGTGTGTGTGTGTGTGTGTGTGTGTGTGTGTGTGTGTGTGTGTGTGTGTGTGTGTGTGTGTGTGTGTGTGTGTGTGTGTGTGTGTGTGTGTGTGTGTGTGTGTGTGTGTGTGTGTGTGTGTGTGTGTGTGTGTGTGTGTGTGTGTGTGTGTGTGTGTGTGTGTGTGTGTGTGTGTGTGTGTGTGTGTGTGTGTGTGTGTACACGAATTGCATCAGGTGATGGATGTTCGTGTGTCCGTTTATGCGTGTAGGTGAGACGTTGACAGCGACTGGAAGATGCAGTTGGCCATTTGTCGTTCGTCTGCCTCTGTACCTTCCATCTTCATATGATGGTCAGTGGGGCAGAGTCCAGTACGTGGCCAAGGCGATCATCGAGAGACCGTGGAAGGGAGACATCGAACTGACCAAGGCCTTCATTGTCCTTGGAATGCTCGACCTCAACTCAGAACCAGACGCAAGGGTTAGCACCACCAGCAACCAAGGGCATGCACCCACTCCACCCACATCCCTCTCATCTCTTACTAAGTCGCAATTTTATTCCAAACAATCACTCCACCCACATCCCTCTCATCTCATTCATTCATTCTTTCTGGAAATTTGTATAGCGCCTCTTCAGCAGACCTACTTAGAGGCTCTCCCAGCCCAGCCAGGGCTGAAGAGTTAGAACTTGAAGAATCGGAAGAAAGCCGGTGAGTTATTCCGGGGAAGCAGCGTATGGCGATCGGAATACCATTCCAGGTAGACAGGCCAACAATCGAGAAGGCTCGGCGTTGTCTGAACGTGCGGCGGACCCAATGGACCAAGAGCTCCCCTTAGTCGCCGAGCGCAAGGCTCTTCTTAAGTCACCAATTCCATTCCAAACAATCCCCCACCTAGATCTGTCTCCTTATTATGTACCCATTCCTTTCCAAACAATAACCCCCAACGCCTCAACCCCACGCGCTTCTCTTTCGTAGCACTGGCACACTTTTCTATTCTCTCTCCACACCCTCACCGTTCTCTGTCGAATCGGCTGCTTACTTACTTTTCTACGGCTAGACTTTGTTGCTGCCTAGTTTCTTGGGCGTCTCTCTATAATTATTGGTTCTCAGATGAATACTTGCAATGCGACACTCTTAACTGGTACAGTAGACCTAGTCTCATATGACAGTATCTAGAGCGTGTACTTGTTATGATTATGAAGATTTACTTATCTATGGAGACGACGTCTAACTGCTGTTGTTTACCGCTTGAGTAGAAACCAGTGGAGAACTTCGTGGAGGCGAGCGTTGGAACCGGATGTTGTAAGTCAGGGGTCATCTCGGGTCATCTGGCCGTCGAGAGGCGTGGTTTTGCCATTGGTCAGTCTGTTCCTTTCACGGTCAACATTGACAACAAAACAACGAACACATTCAACGCACGGATCATCCTCTCTCAGGTCCGTCTATCTGTCTGTCTCTCAGTCTGTATATCTGTTTGTCTGTCTATCTGTCTGTCGGTCTATTTGTCTTCTCTATCTGTCTGTCTATCTGTCGGCCTGTCTGTCTATCTGTCTGCCTGTCTGTCTGTTTGTCTATTTGTCTATACATCTGTGTCTCGTATAAATATTCGCACTAGTACAGATGTAAAGAAAATCTGGGTGAGGAGGAGGAGATGAGGTTTTGAACGATCCGCTGTCCAGGAATGGTGATAGGTATACATATTATGTGTACATGTATGTATGTTCGTATGTATGTGTAATACACATACATACGAACATACATACAAACATACATACATACACATTGTGTATGTATGTATGTATGTATGTTTGTATGTATGTATGTATGTATGTATGTATGTATGTATGTATGTATGTATGTATGTATGTATGTATGTATGTATGTATGTATGTATGTATGTATGTATGTATGTATGTATGTATGTATGTATGTATGTATGTATGTATGTATGTATGTATGTATGTATGTATGTATGTATGTATGTATGTATGTATGTATGTATGTACGTGTGTTTGATGCTGGTTATTTGAAAACGTCTTTTGAAAATTCACCTCACAAACAGAAACAGAATCTTTAAGGCAGGTTGTAGTCTCACACCAATAAAGTGTTTCGTTCGATCAGTGGACACTTGGACTCGTTTTGTGCCTCGTAGCAGAAGGTCTTGGCTTTCGGTGGAAGATCTTAAGTGTTGCTATTCAAGCACACGTTCTGACGTTCTATTGTGTGAAGTCGTTCGGATCTCTTAGGTTTCTCTCCCTAAATGAATTCTACGTTTTCTTTAGAATGTCTTTTCTAACGCATTAGCGATGAGCGCTGACTGTCTGTCTGTCTGACTGTCTCTGTTCTTTTGCCTTCGTAGCAAGCGACGTTTCGAGCGGATAAGCAGGTGCGAAAGAGCAGCACAGTCATCCGGGCTCTGACGAAGGGTGACGTCAGAGGCAGACAGAAGATGACGTGGCAGGATGAACTCAAGTCCATTCCCACAGTTCCGCCTTCGAGACTCGGAGGAGGATGCAGGACAATCGATGTCAAATACCAACTCACGGTCAGTAGACCCTAACCCTAACCAAAACCTAACCCTGACCTCACGGTCATTCAGTTCATTAGTCAGTCGGTCAGTATTTGGTCACTCACATATTGTGATATTGTAATTGTAGATTTATATAGCGCCTCCTCAATAGACAGACTTATTTGATACTTAATCGCTTCTATTAATCCGGACAAATGTTTTCTTCGGTTCCTTTCAGTGTTTGTGTGTTATGTTCGTTGTTCCGCAGTTGGTTCTTGTTCCGTCTGGTGCCGGAAGTGACCTGGATGTTCCAGTTGAGCTGATCATTGGAACGACACCGTTACGCAAGACTGACTCTTCTGGTCAGCCATCACTGACAGTCCGAGCAGCGGCCACGCGTCGCTGGAGCGGAACGCATTCGACGGCGGATGATAGCGACAAACAGATGGAAGGCAGTTGAGATTCGTCACGCTCTGATGGACCCGAGTCAATGAAGCGTCTCGGTCTGTCTCAAAGGAACAGTGGAATGAAGATCTTGAACTGTAACTGGACTTCTAGAGCTGGACTTCTATATATAGACGACGGACTGCGATTTGTGTCGACAGAGGTCGTTTTCCGTTGTTTAACCTCTTTTTGTTTTAGTCTTTTTTTGGATAAATATGCGAAACATTTAGAGAACAGGAATTTGGTGAACCGTGACGTCGCATTGGGAACCAATTTAATTAATTGGTGTCATGGAAACGCTGACGACAACAGGTGGTGTCATTTGCTGTTGCAATGGATGACACCGATCGACGGGAAGAAACAGTCAGTGGCTGATGGAAATCTCTCAACTGCTTCAGCTCTCGTTCTGCTGTTTCTGCTCTCTTCAGACTTTTCTTTATCGCGGGATTCTTCGCACTGGCAGCGACTCTGATTAGGCTGTACTGTGAGAGGCGCTTTATAAGTATGTAAATACAATACAATACAATACAATACATGTAGGATAAGTCGTCAGTTGCTTCTGACGTGTAGGGAAAACACCGGTTTTATTCTAATACAGAAACTTGCTGTTCTTTGTTTCGTTCATAACGCTGTTGTGTTCAAGGTTCCTTTGTTAAATGCTTCTGGAAGCATTGTCTCTTCCTCCTCCTCCTCCTCTTCCTCTTCCTCCTCCTCCTCCTCTTCCTCCTCGTCCTCCTCCTCCCGTAACCTGACAAACCGATCGTTTACTTAGCTCAGCTGAAGAGGTCTTAAAGGCCTCCGTCGATTGGCTTCATAGAAACATCTCCTGTCTAGTACCTCCAAAGTCCAACCACTTTGACGAACCAATTAGATCAGTAAACGACTACTTGTGTGTGTGTGTGTGTGTGTGTGTGTGTGTGTGTGTGTGTGTGTGTGTGTGTGTGTGTGTGTGTGTGAAGGGGGGACGGTGACACTAAGGCGAGGGATGAACGGCTCTTGTTAGTGCATTTGTGCATTTTCTCGTTGGCTGATTACATAATGTAATGTTCGGGAGACGACGACGCCACCAGTACAGCCAGCCAGCATTTATATTAAATCTACATGACATTGTGATGGCAGGTGACTGCAATGAGTCCATGGTTGAGGGACTGTTCGAAGCCCAGCTAGGATTCTGTGTCGATGCATTGACCTTCTAACTCCATCCATTCGGAGTCAAAGGTTCTAAGCCGCACTAACTCATTCCAAGAGGTATAGAAACTCTCGTCCTAGAACATTTGAATACGCAACGGATTAATGAATATAAGCAATGGGACGGCATTGCTATTCTCTCAAGCTGTCCATCCCAAACAATAAACTTCGTTCGGCTATCGTGATCGATGTATAGATCTCGTCGGTTGAGTCGAGTGGGGTGAAAGGTCGTCGAGCGAAGAGTGTTTGTGTGGTGCAGGTGAGTTTGTTTCCACTGATCATTGACGAAGAATAGGCAGAAGACATCTCTACCGAACAACCGTCTTTCTCTCATCCAAGATGAGCAGATGTCTGTTCGTGGATACGCTTGAATTGCTGCCTTGGTTGAGTTGACTTCATCTGTGACAAATGAAACGCTGCGAACCCAGTGCAGAAAGCTCGTCTAACTTAACTAGAACCCATCTGCATTAATTAAAGTAAGAATAGAGCAGATGTCTTTAGAGCACAATAGGAGCAACAGAGCGACAGATGAAGACCAGCTTCAGCATCAGAGGAGAAGCTGAAGAGAAGATGCTCGTTGATCGTCACTTTTCCCGTCAGGTTTTACTGCGGAATTAAGAATAGTTTTGTTGTGGCAAATGACAATTGAAAATCGCTCGGAAAGAACCTCGTTTCTTCGTTCCTCACACGACGAAGACCAACAAGGAGGACAGGAAGAAACGGGAGGAGGAGGAGGAGGAAGAGGAGGAGGAGGAGGAGGAGGAACTAGAGGAGGAGGAACGAACTCTAAGAGATCCTTAGAGAAAAAGGACCATAATAAGAAGAAGCGTTTGCCATAAGAAGAAGTTGGTCGCTCTGTTTCGGAGTTGGTGCGTTCGTGAGATTGTAGTCCGTCGTTCTTCAAAGATGTCTTTGCGCAGAATGATTGGTCTGAAGTCTTTTATTCTCTTCACTTTCGCTGTTGTCGCAGTCTTCCTTCTTCATAAGCACAGCGAATGCAAGACAAATGTAGACCTACATGTCACCGACAAAGGTAAGAACTCAAGAAATCCAAGACAAATATATTCACAAACTTTCTGTAGCGTTACTCTAAAGCCAAGCGCAGGGCAACAGCTTATTCACGAGTGCTACTTTGGGTTTCTTTGAGGAAAGCTTTAGTCTTGTGAATCGTGACAGCGGTGCATTTTAAATCATCATATAATTATTATGATGCTATACAATGTTATGTCATTGTTTTTATTCCGATGGCTTTGTTTTGGACCGGGTGATATAGTAAGTAAGTAAGTATATTCCTTATTAAGAAGCACTAGCAAACACAGAGCGCCGTACATGGTAAACATATTACTATCAAACAACATAATCATTTATATAAAGAGAGAAGTTACTACGAATCAAGTGAGACATATTAAGGAGGATAGGAGAGGAGTAAGGTAACCAGATCCTCGGTGAGCATAGTTATTTGTATAGCATCGTAGCGAGGAAGCATTATATGAGACAAGTTATCATACCTTGGAAGTTGGAAGCTCTCAGTCATGGGACGCAGTGAGTAGCGAGTGTGGTTAATCGGTGGCAGCATTGTATGTAATACATTGCAAGGATTGTGCAACATACTAGGAAAAAGACTAGCTTCATCATTATTGCAAAGTGCCTCAAATGAGGGGGATGGTGAAAGTAAGTACCTCTGATGCGTCAGCCTCCGGATTATTCCCTCCAGTAGATGGGAGGCCACTTCTGCCCGCTCACAAAACCCCACCATAAAGGCGAGCAATAAAGCATCCTGCCAACTGTAGTGGCGCCTACCACATCAAATAAACAATCCTATGAAAGTCCATGCGACCTCATAACCCGAAGTGCTTATTAGAACTGCCTTGCCTTAATGATCAGGTGTTTTAGTTGGCTAGTGAACCCAACTTTCTCATTAAACTAGACACCCAGAATATTAAGAGTGTGTACCTTACAGCGATACCATTTGGAATGGGATGTGGGGCGTACCAATGGTTCCCCGAGGGCGCGTGAATATTATTTCACTGGACTTGCTCGTATTAATGTTTAGGTTGCAGCGTGTAATAATAATATAATAATCTTTTCTTTAATTAAGCGCCTGCAAACGCACTGCGCTGTACATTGAACATACATATAGTAGAAACGGCAGCCACGCAGGGCGCCTTACATACATGTATTAAGTAGAAACACACATGATAACAGTTTTACAGGAGTCGAATATAACTGCTTATGCGGCAGCCACATACGGCGCCAAATCACGGTCTCCTATTCATTTAACCACCGCCGCCGCCTAGCGAGTGGAAGGCAGAATAAACCTTAAATTAACGGCTGTCTACCGGGTTCGATCTTGGTACCTTCAGCTCTTCACGCCAGTGTGTTATCCATTACTCTACGCCCCCCCCCAGGCACTAATGTGCTCGAGTTCCATCTCAGTGGTAGTGATATCTGATGTGGGGACTGCAAGGTAACAATCATCGGTATATTTAAACATAAGGTTGCTTTCGTTGATTGGTTTTAAACCTGAGATGTCAACTACAGAATCAATGGGATTTTATCATAGATCTGAATAAGGACTTCGTAGAAATTCCTCTTTGCTTTGCTTTCGTCTCTCGTAACAGTTGATGATCTGCAGTAGATAAACTGCGTTAGTTTCAGATAATGAACCACAACCGAGAGGCAACTACGTGGCGTCGTGTGCTTCCGGTGTTCCTTGCCAGTACCTGGACACAGTTGACCTTCGCGTCATCGTTCTGACCTTCAACCGATGGCAGTCCTTGGAGCGTCTTCTTTCGTCTCTGAATGACCTTGAGCTGGACGGTGACCTTGCGTCCGTCGAAATCTGGATCGACCGATCCAAGGACGACAATCGAGTGGACGAAAAGACGTTGGCCAGCGCCAGTAACTTCCGGTGGGGACACGAACGAGGTCAGATCAGAGTTCACGTCCAAGAGAGGCACGTGGGCATCTGCGGCCAGTGGATCGACACGTGGAAGCCAGGCGATGTTGATTCATCGAAGGAGATTGTTTTAATCCTAGAGGACGACATTAGCTTGTCTCCCTTCGCCTACCGATGGCTGAAGGCAGCGCGTCGATTCCACTCGAGAGATGACGATGGCCTGGCTGGCATCACCCTTCAGAGCGAGGGACTGATCGTCGCCCGCAGTGGGGGTCCCTTTGCTCCCCCGGCGTCCGATGGACCGGCCTTCATCTATGCTCTCGTTGGGTCCTGGGGATTCTCTCCGATGCCTCAACCGTGGCGTCAGTTCCAGCGATGGTACCACGACATGAGGACCAACGATGGCACCTACCGACCGTTCGTCGAAGGAATCGTCATGAGCAGTTGGTATAAAATCTTCGGGAAAAAAGGGGGAGAAGAGACGATGTGGACGATGTGGTTCATCACCTTCTGCCACGAACACCATCTCTTCACTCTCTACAACAACCTCAACAGCCTCGAGAACAAGACGTCCAATTGTCTGGCCGTCAACCGTCGAGAGCCAGGACTTCACTTCCACAAGAAAGCCCACAACAACACCGGACTTCTACTGCGACAGTGGAAAGACAGATACGTCGACTTCAGTTCCAATATCAATAAATATGGATTCAATGGAAAACGAATTTAAAGCAACTTCATCTTTAGATAGGAGGAGATGGAAGAAAAATTACATGATAAATACAGGAAGAATTGGAGGAAGAAGGGAGGAGGAATGGAGAGAAGGAGGGAAGAGGGAGGGAGGAGGAATGGGAGGAAGAAGGGAGAAATAAAAGGAATGAGAAAGGAGGGATAGCAAAAGGGAGGAGGAATGTGAGGAAGGAGAGGAGAAATTGGAGGAAGTTAAGAGATATTAAGGAATAACCGATAGAGGAATATTTTACAGAATGATTAAAACGATGTTTATTTTCCAATATTCGTCATCTCCGTCTTCTGTTAAATATGAAATCGGTCGAATTAACTTTTACATGTAGGCCATATATCTCCTATAGATATCTCATATATCTCCTATAGATATCTCATATATCTTCTATAGATATCTCATATATCTCCTATAGATATCTCATATATCTCCTATAGATATCTCATATATCTCCTATAGATATCTCATATATCTCCTATAGATATCTCATATATCTCCTATAGATATCTCATATATCTCCTATAGATATCTCATATATATCCTATAGATATCTCATATATCTCCTATAGATATATCATATATCTCCTATAGATATCTCATATATATCCTGTAGATATCTCATATATCTCCTATAGATATCTCATATATCTCCTATAGATATCTCATATATCTCCTATAGATATCTCATATATCTCCTATAGATATCTCATATATCTCCTATAGATATCTCATATATCCCTTATAGATATCTCACGTGTTTTCTGTAACCGATATTTTCTTCTTCGGAACAGAACGTTTTGCTGCTGTGACTTAACTCGAAGTGCAGTAGCAAAACTTTGATGCTATTAGCAACTATTAGCAGCTGCAGTTAATTATCTTAGTCTCTGAGACATTGTCTACCGTTGCTACTCTTGTTTTTGTTACTGCTGCTGCTGCTGCTGCTGTTGGATATGATTGGAGAAGATGCGATGTTGTTCAGAAGATGAGTCATTCCTTTGTTTCGATTTGTGTTGTATGACATTGTGTCTAATTTGCGTCGAACTGTCTTCCATCGATTGACTGTCATGCCACGTTTCATTGTAAAAGAACGTCTTCTTCATTCTATCTGTCTGTCTGTTTCTATATATCATTGAATGTCTGTTTGTATATCTGTCTGTCTGTCTGAATTTGAATGTAAATATCGAAAACCTAAAAGATGCCGAAACATTGCTACAGAAAAGATCTTATGAAACGTGATTGAAGATCATCTCATTGTGTTTCTTGCTTCTGCTTCTGGCGCTGAATTTCTTCTGTTAAGGATTTGTGAAAGTACGATGTGCTAGTATCCCCTGCAGATCCCCACGGGCAGCAGAGCAAAGGATCGTCGACCTGAAGGGAAGACAGAGCAACTGGAGACTTCCTCTCTACGCAGACCTTGAATCTGAATCGGAAAAGACAAAAGAGGTCGATTCCTCCTGGAAAGTCTTTCAGTCTTCGTTCGTTTTCCATCTAAAGGTTGACTTGGACGAATGAGGAGATCCATGGTCTCCAGGAATCCGATCCCTCTTCTCCTGCTGCTCTTACTAACCAACCACTCACCAGACGGCATCTCTGTGTTCATATGTGTGTGTGTCTCTCTCTCTCACTCTGCATGTCTTTCTAGCTCTCTCTATCTCCTCATCTGACGTTTCAAAGGAGAGCGATGACCTCTCGGTGACCTTTCGTCGATGGCGCCATAGAAGCTGAGCCGAACCCCAGACCACGTGACGTCTCATGAATAGACGGTTGTATCGGTTGTCGTCGTTGTCTGAGGCGTTGAATTCGTCCGTTGCCTCTGTTGTTGTTGTTGTTGCTGTTGCTGTTGTTGCTGTTGTTGCTGTTGTTGGTCGTAGGTCCAGTTGTAGATTCCGCGGGCGTTGAGTGTACTGAAGAACCTTTCCTGTCTTGTGCGTCGGTCGCGTTCACGTGACCTTGACCTCTTGATGACGCAGGCGGTGACGAGAGCAGCGACGGAGAAGAGAACAACGGAGCAGACGACAGTCACGACCAACCACCTGTAGTCCCATGACGACCACGAACCATTGTCTCCAGACGCAGCAGCCGATGAGCCAGGAGATGGAGAGGAGGAGGAGGACGGGCGATGACCTTCAGACATTTAACAATAAGGATTAATAACAACAACAAAGGATAGGAATGACAACAACGATAATAATAACCATAAGAACAATAGCAATAATGATGATGATAATTTCTTTGTACCTCGCTCTATCTTATGGCAGATGCAGAGAAAAAGAAAGAGACAGAGACAGAGAGACAAAGAGAGAGACAAAGAGAGAGAAAGAGAGAGAGAGAAAGAGAAGGAGAGAGGATGATAAGACATGCAGTAAAACCAATGACTATTGTAATCAATGGTAGAAACACTGAAGAAGTTCAGTTACGTGAGAAGTAATGTAAGAGACGACTTCAGATGTAACGTTGAGATCTCAAGAAGAATAGAAATGAGAAAATTAGAATCTTTCTCTGTATGCGAGAGGAAGAGATCTGCTGAGTTGAAAGTTGAATATGAAACCTAAGATACGAATGGTTAAAAGAAATCTGCCTAAAACAATCATAATGCGGATTTCGTGTGCATGATATACACGACCGGATGACCGGGCATCTGTCCAAAAGGTGGCACCCGCCTTTTGGACAGGTACCCGGTCACCTGGGTGCCACCCTTTGGACGGGTACCCAGTCAACTGAGTGCCCGATGACAAGTCAGGTGACAATGATGATGATGATGATGATGATAGCTGTTAGATGCTCCTGCTTTTGCTGCACCTGTTGTGGTGATGACCGATGTCGTTGTTGTCTGTATTCCTGTCGTGAATCCACACTGAGCGCCTCCACCAACTACGAAACAAAAGAGAGACGCAGACGACTGTTGTTTAGAACCTGATATTAGATTCATATGGCGCCCTCTGGTATGATCGTCGGAAAAATGGAATGACATGAATTGAGGATAGATGATGACATTATAGATGAGGATACTACATCCAATGTATCTGTATTATATAGAGGCGAGTGCTGGCCATGTATAGTCGAGGTTTAGCTGATGATACTATATCTTGTGTATCATTGATCGTTCGACTGTTTGTTCTTCTACCTGACCGATTCGTTGTGAAGTTGAGTGACGTTGTGTTGGCGACTTCGAGACTCGGCGTTCCACAGAAACTGAGGACAGCTCCTACAAGAAGATCACTTCTTTCAATCGTCATCAGTCTAAGCAGACAGACAGACAGTTCTAAACAACAGACAAATAGATAAACAAACAGACAGTCAGATAGACAGACAGACGGACGGACAGACAAACAGACAGACAGACGACAGACGGATGTTTTCCAGTGACGTGGGTAAAGGTCTAAGCCAGTAGGTATAGGTCAAACCCCGCCAGCTGCCTACGACCACCGAGCAAATGAAATGAGTTTTGGACTGTTTCAGAAGCAACCGGTTTGAGGCCAGTCAGTTCCAGCTCACTTGAGAGGGTTAAATACGCTATATAAAATGTCATGATATACACATACACACATGTATGCATACGTGCATACATACATACATAAATACATACATACATACATACATAAATGCAGCATGTAGGCCCTAAATATATAATATACATATATGGATACATACATGCATGCATACATAGATAGATACTTGGTTGAAGTGGAATGGTTGGATGTTAACCTGGTTGGAGTAGGATATGGTAGCATCCGATGTTGTTGACCATTTGGTCAGATGGTGCCATGGTGATCATGTTGTTGCTGAAGGTCACTTGATCAGCGGCCATTGTGTCGTAACTGCCCACAAGTTGGCCTTTGTCATCGTAGACTTTGACCATCTTAGTCACCATCGGCCGTTTGATCTAATGACATCAAAAGCCACAGACAACAGACCAATTGTAACTGCAAGTGTTATATCACATGATTGTCAAGACATACTCAACAGAGACGCCTCACAGTCGTATGTTACTCACATCACTGCAACCATGTCAGCTGATATTGTAAAGTATCCTAGAAGTAGATTGCTACTGATGATGCTATAGAAATTGTCGTAATTACAACTACAAGTGGTGAGTAGGCAGTTCGATGAGTCCTATGATGACATTGTTCGGAGTTTTGCTGTAGATCGTTACAGACTTTGACAATGTCTCTTAAAGTCAATATTTGCCGTAGATCAATCTATTCTTCTGTGGCCTGTTGTGCAACCAGTTAAGGCAGCCAATCAGAAGAACATGCGTTGCATAGATTACACTGAGACGGGATCTGATAGGACGACGTGTCGGTCGGGCCACTCCCATTGGCTCCCGCTATGAATAATCACTAGGTGTAATTAGATTAGAGAAGAGCAGCTGGCATCAGCAGCAGCAGCAGCAGCAGCAGCAGCAGCAGCAGCAGCAGCAGCAGCAGCAGCAGCAGCAGCATCAGGTGGTTGCTGAGCATTTCTAAGAGATGGAGAGACCTGTGACTGGTTGAAGATGACGAGGATCCTTCGCATTGATGCGTCATAGGTCGATGACGTCGCCTGAGGAGGATGCACTACAAAGAACAATCAATCAGTTACAATCGATCTATCGATCGATCTAACGACCGATGCTTTTTACAGCCCAATGCTATTGGCTTTTGGCTTTCAAGTAAGTAGAGCGTCTCTGTCTCTGTCTCTGTCTCTTCCTCTCATCATCATCATCATCATCATCATCATCATCATCATCATCATCATCATCATCATCATCATCATCATCATCATCATCATCATCATCATCATCATCATCATCATCATCATCATCATCATCATCATCATCATCATCATCATCATCATCATCATCATCATCATCATCATCATCATCATCATCATCATCATCATCATCATCATCATCTCAAGCACTGGTTTGGGATCTCTGGTCCTGCAATAAATTGGTTTAGTAGGCCTACTTTTCTTAGTCCACGCACGCAAAAAATAGTGCATTTAAATGGCAATTATTCATCTTGTACTTTGTTTGTATGCAGTGTTTCACAGAGTTATGTGCTTGGTCCTCTTTCGTTTACATCAGTGGTCCCCAACCTTTTTTCGGTGAGGAGCCGCATTGCGAAGTTTGGGTACTTTTGGGAGCCGCATTGCGAAGTTTAGCAAG
>OY744612.1:54161545-54251258 GCA_963556255.1 Allolobophora icterica
CTCTTATCAATATGAGAGCAGTAGCTTATGAATATAAGAGCAGTATCATTCATATCCTGTTTCCACTACAAAAAGCGGCTAGACCTGTGGAAAGAAGACTAGCCGCATAACCCGGATGTAAGTCCTATTTCTACGCAAGTGTAACTTACACGACTTGATATGATCCGTTGCCTTGGAACGTGTGGTTGTATGCTCGATCTCCCGTCATCCAATCCTCCAAGGAACTATAGTCCAAGCACCGGATGCTGACGTCACCGACGCGTCCCTGGCAACCGACGTCACACATGACGTAACCAGGAGTTTCCGGTCCAACTAATGACCCAGAATCGATGATGTCACGGCTGCATCGCGTTGTTGGGCTGTACGACATTCTCCAGGTCAACCGGAAGCCGATCTCGACCTACGAAGAAAGACAAGCAGGCAGCTGGAAAGATTGGAAAGAAGATGAAGATGATTCCCATCGAAATGAACCAAGTATCAGTTGATGACTGCTTTGGTCTCTTCCTGCATCTCTCTGTCTGTCTCTCTTTCTCTATCTGTCCCTCTTTCTCTCTGTGTCTGTATCTGTATCTGTGTCTGAGTCAAGCAATAACTCTTAATTCGGCTTCTTCTAATTGATGTAGCTCCAGAGTGTGAAAGTCTGAGGATGAACAACTGAGGCAGTTTGAATCTGGAAACTCTCTACTACAACCAGACTATGTCAGAGGATCAGCTAGAGGATCAGCCAGAGGATCAGACAGAGGATCATCTGGAAATTCTCTACGACGACCAGAGTATGACAGAGGATCAGCTAGAGGATCAGCCAGAGGATCAGCCAGAGGATCAGACAGAGGATCATCTGGAAATTCTCTACGACGACCAGAGTATGACAGAGGATCAGCTAGAGGATCAGCCACAGGATCAGCCAGAGGATCAGACAGAGGATCATCTGGAAATTCTCTATGACGACCAGAGTATGACAGAGGATCAGCTAGAGGATCAGCCAGAGGATCAGCCAGAGGATCAGCCAGAGGATCATCTGGAAATTTTCTACGACGACCAGAGTATGACAGAGGATCAGCTAGAGGATCAGCCAGAGGATCAGCCAGAGGATCAGACAGAGGATCATCTGGAAATTCTCTACGACGACCAGAGTATGACAGAGGATCAGCTAGAGGATCAGCCAGAGGATTAGACAGAAAATCAGACCATGACAGAGGATTAGACTATGATTTTATAAATGCCCAGAGTTCATTCCATTCAAATCACGTATGGCTACTTCTCTCCCACCTGAACACCCATACATTATGTCCAGGCCTGGTTGCTTGTGCGCATGCTCTTTCACCTTTGACATTCGAAATTGATCTGAGTAGGAGAGTCTGACAGAGGCAGAGACATATACCTACCTGGTTTGGAACTGGAATCGTCGATCGGAACCAGAAGTGACCTCCTCGGAAGTGCGTTCCAAGGCAACAGCTGAAGAACAGAGTAGACCAGATGAAGAAGATGAAGAACATCACCAAAGAATCCGATGATGAAGAAGAGATCGATAGACCGATTCTTAAGTCTTATGCACGACGACCTTCAGTCAACAGAATCCAATGGAACTATCAGGAGATCGATAACTGGGTCTTTTGTCTGATCTCTCCTCAGACAACCGATTCCACTTGAGAAACACGAGACAACCGACGAACAACAATTGTCCAATGGACGATGGTAGTTCGATCTCAGCTGAACACTACAGAAATCAATCCATGACGTCATCGATTGACCTTAACATCGAATCTCTTCGTCCTTTTCTATGTCGACGACGAGTCATCGATGAGTTGTTTCTTGTTGCCTTTGGTTCTGTTTGTTTGTTTGGCTCTTAAAGGTCAATCCAGCTGAACAGTAAGTGAGGAGGTGCGTAGGATGTCGGTTCAGCCTTCGAATGATAACCAATGGATGTAAACATGAAGCCAGACCAACGGATGAATGGACAGACAAACATCTGTGACAGATGGTGACCTCCGACCTCACCCCTCCCCTACCTTCCCCACCACCTCCTCCTTCTCCTTCCCCTCTTATTTACCACAGAAGACACCTAGGACATGGCAACAGCTGATCACTTGGCTTCTATAGCGCAACGTTTCTAGTACGTATATGAAAACGAGGGTTGCAGATTATCCTCGAGACAAAGACAATGGTCGGATGATAATCCGCGACTACTGTATTAATAGACAACAACATTCGATCATGTCAGCGCATGCGCAGAACGACCTAGCCAAGCGGAAACGTTAATGGACCGAATAGAGACGCCAGATGTCACTACGTCAGCCAGCCAGAGCATCCTCGTCCGCATCTGTAGCAGCCTCAGCCTCAGCAGCCGATGGATCGATCAGATGATAGTCAAGTAGACGAAGCAAAGAGCAAGTGGGTGGAGGGGAATATGCGTGTGTGCGCATCTCAATCGTCGATTGATGACGATGAAGAAACTGCTGCTGCTGCTGGCAATGAACTCAGCATCTCTGTCTGTCTGTCTGTCTGTCTGTCTGTCTGACTGTCTCTCTCTCTCTCTCTCTCTCTCTCTCTCTCTCTCTCTCTCTCTCTCTCTCTCTCTCTCTCTCTCTCTCTCTCTCTCTCTCTCTCTCTCTCTCTCTCTCTCTCTCTCTCTCTCTTCAACTGATGACAACGCCTATCAGCTGCTGATGTTGACTTCTGCAGTTGCACCAGTTGATGGAGAAGAGGATGACTATGATGTGGTGATGTTGAGGATTGTGACGATGACACTTATCCTAACCCCACTGTCTCTTCATCGGTCTGTCTACATCCACATGTCCATGGATGGACGGTGTCACGACCCTAGCGCTCTATGTTGCCAGAAGGCCCTGGTCGTGACAATTTACAACTCGGTGCGAAGGAAGGGTTAATAATTATTTATTAAATCTACAACTACAGAGATACAATACGTTAAATAGATCATGAGGCACACTTGGCGAATTATTAATTAACGACTAGCGACAGTTCTCAAACGTTCCTGCAGCAATGTTCCTCAACGCGTGTTCGCCCAGTTGCCGTCAGGTGTCGCTCCGACCAATGTCCTCCGCCAATGTCCTCTGCCAATGTCCTCCTGCGGCCAGCCTTCGTCGGCCTTAAATACAGTTCGCTTATCGCCTTAACGACGTGCCAACTGTCCTAATTGAAAGACCGACCTCTGCGGTCGGGCGTAGGAGATTGACCGTGTTCAATCAATTAGCAACGGGCGCCATCTTGGGTCCACCTTCGCAGTTCGCCGTATCCGACCGACGATGAGTTAATGGCCTTTCGTCCGTTGACCGTTGACGAACTCGATGACCTGTGCCGTTTGAACGGCGAGTTCTACAGGTCCAGCTTCTGTAGCGCCCTGTCTGATCCAGATCGCCCTTGTCACGAATGCTGTGACCGTGACAGACGGATTCACGGATCCATCCGTATTGTGCATCTCCTCTGTTCCTTCGCTGAAAATGCCATAGACAGTTTCAAGAAATCTGCTCCTAGTTCTTGTATCGTTGCCATGGCATTGGTTTCAGCCTATCGTTGTCTCCTGGTTCTCTACAGTCTCTAGAATCATTTGAAAATGTCTAATACAAGCAAAGATTTCAAAGCAACATGCAAAGAACTCCGATTATATTCGAAGGCAATACTCAGTGTTTAATCTAGTCCCCCTCTTCTGGGAGGGGAAGCCAGGTTTCTGGGTTGATGACCTTTTTTTTAGGGATCCGTCTCTCTGGGGGGGGGGGGAAACCATGTATCACCATGTATCCTGGGGGGAGGGAATTGCTTCCACAAAACTTCTCTACATTATAATATTGCCGGCCTCTGGGGGGAAACATCAATCCTGGGGGGGGGGGACATTTACCCCCCCCCCCAAAGACGTCTAGATTAAACACTGGGCAATACTGATGTATTATGTAACAGAGAGAGATGTTTAGTATTGTGACGCAACATATTTCTGAATAAATGAATTGCAATAGCTTTAGCCTACTCAAGTGATAATAGGCTACATGATTATCCTATATCATAATTTCCTAGATCTGTGTGTCGGCAAACGCTCTGACTTGTGCTTAGGTACAGTGGGCGGAGCTTATATTGTGTGAGGCTCTGGGCCTATTTTTATTGGACGAGCTTAATTTGAACTGACACCAGATCTAAATTGCTCGTCCGTGGTTCCTCTTCTCTTTTTGACGGAGGATTTGTGTTAAAAATACAAAAGCAATAATTCAGATTCGATTAACAGCTAGCGAGGTCGCTTCTTCTTGCAAGGGATGTTGGTTATATGAGAATAGAATGCTATTCAGTCATTGCAGCAGCTGTCTTAACACTTCAGACTCCCTTTCCATGGACGTTTTCTAATAATGATCAGAAAGCGATTCCTCCTCTTCCAGGGTCAGTTGAATAGTCTGTGAATCTCAGCAATTGTCTTCTTTTTTCAATTCTATAAATCATACATCGTTAGCAGAGAATTCCCAAAAAGCGCCAAATAAATGCTTTGATACTTGCATACATACATGCAATGCATGCAATGCATATACACTCATACGTACATATAAACATACTTGCATACATGCATATCTCTAGTCATGCCCATCTGCTCGAACTCTGGTAGTGTCAGTCCCAAGCCTGGAGAAAGGAGGAGGGCGATGCTAATCATCGTTGTTATGACACAGCGTCGTTAAACAGCAACTTACTGTGTAGTCGATGTGCACGTGCTTCGCTTCGTACGTGTGCCATGCCGTCGATCAATTCGATGATAATGTTTATACAATTGTTTGTCGAATGTTTGAAGATTGTTCACGTTATGAAGTATTCTAAGGTCGTTTACAAAATATAGTTTCTTTGCGATTTTAATTAAATCTACTTTGTAAGGAGTTACCTCTGGCGAGTCAATTTATACGAGTCATAAACAGTTTCCGCTTGAAATCGATCATTGGCAGAAGAATCCTACAGAGCAACAACAGACGTCGAAAATGCGATTAAAATCACATCCAATGGAAGTCAAAGAAGCCGTTGGGTCCAAACACCTGAACAGACCGAGACTCACGAGTTCAGCTGATCTATGGGACAAGTGTTCCGACGAGTCTACGGGAGAAGATTCATGAGCTGAATCGAACAGCGAAGCAGTCTTCCCTCTCCTCCCACCTCCCTCTGACTCCCATCTATCGCTGCCTAGAGTGAATGTATTTAAAAGGAAGTGGCCACCAATTGTCCGAAGTCGCTGAGCAGAGATTGGAATCAACCAACGACGAAGGCAAGTAACGACATCTGTTGAAGTTCACTTCAGATGCATTCTGCTCTGTCAAGCCACTCCTATAATCTCTACAGGACTCACCGTAATCTAGGTGTTGGGTTTCAAATAACTGCGAGAACAGAAATACGTTTACCTGAACAAGGTTTGATGCCTTTGCAAACAAGCCCCTCAAAATGTTTAACTGGATATAAACTCTAGAAATCATCTCTTTTAAAAATTTTGTGCGGCAAAAAAGTAATGTATGAAGATTGCCTGAGTTAATGACGCACAAAGTAGGGTTCCGAACTGTAAAGTGTTTAAAAAGGTGGCTTGTAAGTAGCCTGACACATGAATATACACAAGAAATACACTGATTATTCATATTCGCAAAAAGAGTACTATGTCACAGAACTGAAAGTTTTAAATTTGAAATAAAGGGTCGGCGGTAAGAAATCATTTATAAATAAATTATACGATAAGAAAGTATTAGGCTACAGTCACAAAGTTGAACCTGAAGCGGCGTTTAACGAATAACGATTCATCCTCCAATGTGTCAACTGTTGAAGCTTGTTGTTCAACTATTAGATAATACAATGTCACGCAAACCTCAATTAACACTAGTCTTAGCATCCAGACTATCTAATCCTGAAGTTGCAATATTGTTCACTTTTCAATACAAAATATCTTGTTTTAATCTTTCTTACTTCTGAAAATTGAAATTGCTTAAAATCGTAAACTCTCGCAAAACGGTTGACATCATGGTTTCTTAAACTCAAGAGACCTGAATCAAACGATTGATTGAATATACATGTAGTTCGTTCTGCAATGAAGGTTACCAACTCCCGAAATATCCAGAGGATCCAACGGATTTGTATCGTCGCGTCCCAAATCGGTGCTGCCTGGCTATATAGAGTAACTTCTAAAAATGTTTGACATTCTCGAGTTTATAACTTTTTCGATGGATATGATCTCCTAACCCTAACCCTAACCCTAACCCTAACCCTAATCCTGATTATTGAGCTAGCTGATTGCATAGGATAGAGGTCATGCGTCTATAGGAGTGTTCTTAGACTTGCATAAAACCTTCGAGTTACTTATAAGAGTTATTTATGACATTTTATCAGAAAATCAGCTAAATCAGGTATCCCTGGGTAAGAAATAACTTAGTTGGAAGTCGTCACTACGGGCGGAGCGGCACAATAGGCTCGTCCCAGTTTCACATCTTCTCTTTGCCATAACATTTGTTTAAGGAAGAAATAGACATCTAGAAATAACGTACATTTTGTTCTTCAAGAAAGAGTTGATTGTAATCTCGCTTACACAAATGTTAAAATAGATGGATTTAACTTCTGGCTATTGTTTTATAGTGGGGCAGCCTGGTGCAAAATATGAAGGAATTGCTCATTAAAAGACAGAAACATGAAATTTGGTACATAGTATGAACATGCCCTAAGGAAAATATTTAGCTATAGGGCCATCGCAGATTTGCCTCCTGGCTCCAATGGCAGCTATTTTACAAAATGGCCGACCGAAAATAGAGATTTTTCAATATCTCAGCTTCTAGTTCTCTTAGAATCGTGATCTTGGTGTCTAAACATACATATTTAGGGGCAAGGATACTAATAGAACTAATTGTAATTACTTACCTACAAGAGAAAAGCTAATTCTGGTAGCCATCTTGAAGTTAAGGTGACCTAAAAGGGCAGTCCAGTGCAAAATACGAATCAATTGCTTACTGACTGATAGAAGCATGAAATTTAGTACATAGTATATACGATCGTGTTCTAAGGAAATGTTTTAGTTATAGTGCCATCGAAGAATTGTCCCCTGGCCTCAATGGCAGCCATTTTCCAAAATGGCCGACCGAAAATAGAGATTTTTCAATATTGCAGCTTCTAGTTCACTTAGAATCGTGATCTTGGTGTCTAAACATGCATATTTCGGGGCAAAGATTCCAATAGAACTAATTGCAATTACTTAAGTACAAGAGAAAAGCTAATTATGGTAGCCATCTTGAAGTTAAGGTGACCTTAAAATTTAATTTTCCCATTTTGGATTACTTCCTCGTCATGTTAAATTAAAATTATGATTATAATTTTGGTTGTTAAGCGTACAGTATTTTGGGCAACGATTGCAAGGGAACTAACCATATTTGAAACTTGTTGTTGTGTTCATGTTCTTGTAGAAATTAAAAAAATTATGGAATATCAACAATTCAGCCTGTTATTATTGTCCTCGTAAATATACATTAAACGATATTACAGAGCTAGTCCACATTTTGGAACTAGTGTCCAGACAAAGTATTGCCCACAGAGTTATATGGGGCCTAACATTGTCAACGTCATTCAAGGTCACATAGGCCTTTACACAGACAGAGACCAGTTCACTGTCGAGCAGCTTTCACACGTTTGCACTGTCCCCTACAGCCCTTCTCGCAGCATCATCTGAGCAGTTCTGTCTAGAAGCTTTGGCAAGTGTTGTCCACTTCACTTCCCAGTCTCTTTCGATTGTTTGCAGCCACCCCCAATCACCAGGACATGGTATCCTAGGAACAGCTACAAACATCTGTGCCCATACATGACCTGCCTGGTAGGCAGCTCTCTTGGCGTGTTCCACAAGTGCAGCTTGCGTTGGTCTGCCTCTCTGTGAAAAAAGCTGCTTCCGTGCCTCATTCACCTTCTCCTCGTTGCTCGTACGACTAACACCCACCATCGCTTTCGAATATGGATAAATTGCGGCTAGGAACCAAGTAAGACATTGTGAGCTGCCTAGAAGACGTGGCTCCCACTCCAGCAGATGACGCCATCTCAGATATCCAACCAGGCTTTTCACTGGGCGTACCTACTGTTGATGCTGTTATCTTGGACGAAGTAGTCTTGGTCAACATACTGAAACCTGGCACTGTGTGCACTTTCTTAGATTATGCTTCCCATGTTTTCTTGCCCTACATCACAAGACAGCTGGAGCATGAGCATAGGGTAGATGTGGTATAGGATGAATATGTGCACATTGTACATGGCAGCTTGAAGACATGCACATTGCACAATGCACATGCAGTGTGAGGGGTATGGGAAGCAGCAGGCGCGTGGAATCATCTAATGCTCTACCTAGAAACTGGCAGGAATTTCTAAGGAACAGTGAAAACAAGTCAGAGTTGTTTTCTTTTTTGAGCCTGCAAATAACAAAACTTGAAACAGAAACAGAAAGACAGGTCATCGTCACACACCGCAAGGACGTGCTCTGTACTCAGCCAAGGGCATCATTGGACTTACTCCTTTTACTCAGGAGGAATCTGATACAAGGATTTTGCTGCGTGTCCCAGATGCTGCCAAAAATGGCTATTGTAAAGTGATGATCCGCGCAGTTGACTCTGAGGTTAGCCATAGCAGTGGTTCAACAGCTCAGCATTGACGAACGTGGGTTGGCTTTCCTCAGGCAAAGCTTTAGATACCTATCAACTCATGAGATGGCATGTGCCCTTGCCCAGAGAAGTACGTAGCCTTGCCCTTCCTACACTCATTTAGCAGATGTGATACAGTATCATCCTCTGCTGGCCGTGGAGAAAGGACTGTTGGGACATTTGGAAGACATTCAACGACGTCATCCCAGCCTTCTGCACCTTAGCATCAACTTCCAGCTCTGCTGATGATCAGCTCGATGTACCAATGGATGGCTTTCCACCAACTCAAGCTGCACTTGTGGAACACGCCAAGAGAGCTGCCTACCAGGCAGGTCATGTATGGGCACAGATGTTTGTAGCTGTTCCTAGGATACCATGTCCTGGTGATTAGGGGGTGGCTGGAAACGATCGAAAGAGACTGGTAAGTGAAGTGGACAACACTTGCCAAAGCTTCTAGACAGAACTGCTCATATGATGCTGCGAGAAGGGCTGTAGGGGACAGTGCAAACGTGTGAAAGCTGCTCGACAGTGAACTGGTCTCTGTCTGTGTAGAGGCCTATGTGACCTGGAATGACGTTGACAATGTTAGGCCGCATATAACTCTGTGGACAGTACTTTGTCTGGACACTAGTTCCAAAATGTGGACTAGCTCTGTAATATCGTTTAATGTATATTTACGAGGACAATAATAACAGGCTGAATTGTTGATATTCCATAATTTTTTTAATTTCTACAAGAACACGAACACAACAACAAGTTTCATAAATGGTTAGTTCCCTTGCAATCATTGCCCAAAATACTGTACGCTTAACAACCAAAATTATAATCATAATTTTTATTTAACATGACGAGGAAGTAATCCAAAATGGGAAAATTAAATTTTAAGGTCACCTTAACTTCAAGATGGCTACCATAATTAGCTTTTCTCTTGTACTTAAGTAATTGCAATTAGTTCTATTGGAATCTTTGCCCCTAAATATGCATGTTTAGACACCAAGATCACGATTCTAAGTGAACTAGAAGCTGCAATATTGAAAAATCTCTATTTTCGGTCGTCCATTTTGGAAAATGGCTGCCATTGAGGCCAGGGGACAATTCTTCGATGGCACTATAACTAAAACATTTCCTTAGAACACGATCGTATATACTATGTACTAAATTTCATGCTTCTATCAGTCAGTAAGTAATTGATTCGTATTTTGCACTGCACTGCCCTTTTAGATCACCTTAACTTCAAGATGGCTACCAGAATTAGCTTTTCTCTTGTAGGTAAGTAATTACAATTAGTTCTATTAGTATCCTTGCCCCTAAATATGTATGTTTAGACACCAAGATCACGATTCTAAGAGAACTAGAAGCTGAGATATTGAAAAATCTCTATTTTCGGTCGGCCATTTTGTAAAATGGCTGCCATTGGAGCCAGGAGGCAAATCTGCGATGGCCCTATAGCCAAAAATTTTCTTCATCGTATGTTGTTACCATGTGACAAATTTCAGAATTCTGTCTTTTAGTGAGCAATTTTACACCAAGCCGCCTGACTATTATACTCAGCCAATTGGTGCATGTTGTCCGTAATTCGGTTGTTGCTTCTGTCACTTCTCAGCTACCTGTTGAATTCCTCTCGAAGTTCTGCTAAGCCCAGCCAACCACCTGTAATCCTGACATCTAACATGTGGCGCCATTTCCTGCGGATGGCGTTGGCACTAGTTGCCATAGCGACCAGTCAAATGGCAGCAGCCGAAGAGAGGTGCATTATGCTGTGTGACCAAGTGAAGATGCCTAATCCCAAGAACACTCCAAGCACCGTCATTGAATGCGAAAGCAAACAGGTAGGTGGTTGCAGGCAATCGAGTCGTTGAGAGCTGGGTAGATCTAATACTCTCTCCTATATATTATATTAACGGGATGCAGTGGGGGAGCATCTACAGCAAATTGGTTGGGACTTATTAGTGCTGGAGCAATCGCGCTAAAGCGGCTGATGGCTCAAACCGATCCATGATCCGTCACTTTACCCAACTTTTAATCTGCGATAAACTTTCCGTTCTCCAAACACATTATCGTCCAGAAGTGTAAATTTTCTGGTTGCGGTCGTTCAAAAATGACAACAGATATATAATACACCGTGTCTCAAAATAAACTGTGCAAAATTGTTTCTGTCAGAACTTCGTGAAATTTCCACCAATTTTAATAATTTTTGGTAGGTAGATGGCAAAATGGCTGAAATTTTATGCTATACATAAATTTTCCACCTCACCTGACTCACGTCATCGCACTACCTTGTTAAACACAGATGTGCCAATTTCTTATATAACGCTTAAATCTTATTACATGCAACAAACTATCTGACGACTTAATTAGCACGCAGTAAAGTAAAATATGGTTTACTTAGCAGGGTTTTTAATTGTTATGACAGATCTGCTTAAAAGTGTTAGAATTGGTGCTCGAAATGTGCCCCGCTTACACGGATACAAGCGCTTAGATGGCAACGCCACTGACTGATAGCAGCATCAACGATCGACTGGTCAAAGCGCGCCCAATCGTCGATCAGACGCATTTTGAGTTCGTCGACGTTGGCTATCCTGGAGCGGTAAACCTTTTCCTGCAGCACACTCCATATGCTATAGTCGACTGGGTTAAGATCCGGTGAATTCGGCGGCCACAGTGTTTAAGGTATGAAATCGGGCGTTTCTCGCTCCAGGAAAGAGACAGTGTCGCGTGCTCGATGCGCCGGGGCGCCATCCTGTTGAAAGACAAAAAACTCGCCCTGGGATATCCGGCGTATGTCTGGCAGTAGCTTCTGGTCAAGAAGGTTGTCGCGATAGTAGGCCCCATTCACATTGACACCTGTCTCGATGAAATGGATTTCAGTGCAGCCAAGTTTCGAGACGTTAGTTGTTAAAATTTAAGCGTTATATAAGAAATTGGTACATCTGTGTTTAACAAGGTAGTGCGGTGACATGAGTCAGGTGAGGTGGAAAATTTATGTATAGCATAAAATTTCAGCCATTTTGCCATCTACCTAACAAAATTTTTTTAAATTGATGGAAATTTGACGAAGTTCTGACAGAAACAATTGTGCACAGTTTATTTTGAGACACGGTGTAGTTTCAAAATAGTTTTAGTGCTTTAATTTGCTTTACGAATTGTCGCTCCTCCTCGCAGATTCGATAACAGGGATCTTAAACTGTGAAGTTTCTTTTACATAAACCGCAGCCGAGAGATTACAGTTTGGAAATAGCATTCGTGCTTTTGATAACGTGTTTGCCAGTAGTAGATTCAACAAGTGCGTATAGTGTTCAATACCTTCATCGTTAGAATGTATTTCCCACAATAATCCATATTACGGATGATATCAGAAGGCCACTTAATCAAGAGTGGTTCTTCAGTCTACCTAGCTGCATGCAACGACTGCCTATTCTACGTACACCTGGCGCCTGGACGAATTAGCCGGACGTGTGCCATTGAGGGATTGCTCGACGTCAGCGTCATCCGTGCCACCTGTCATCGCTCCAAACTCTCGATGCAACTTCGTCCAGAGACTCTGAACTTGATGCCATCTGTCAATCATGGACGGCACTGTTTATTCTTCTGGTTTTCTGTACAGTACTTTGCTGGCTGGTAAAACTCCTGTTCTGTATTACATTTAACATCATGCGGGCTATAGTGTAGAAAGCGCCTCTAATTACTTTGATCTTTGAGTGGCGCTATATAAATGTTCAGTTACAATACAATTACACGATATAGGGTTATAATCCAGTAGATGGATTGGACATGTGCCCGTCCACGAGGCTCACAGCCGCGTGTAGCAAAGGCCAAGAACTGTGTTTGGTTTTGTGTTAGTAACTGTCTCGATGTCCGTTCTTCTCTGAACGTAGATCTGTATGCAGAAGATGAATTACACGGTGGAGTTGGTGAACGGAAAACGCAAGAATACGATTCGTTTCCTACATCGCTTCTGCGCTGATCCTCGAGGATGTATCGCACATTGTCGATCCTCAACGACCATCAACGACGAACCCATCATGTCTTGCGTCTCCTGCATGAGCAACACTTACAGACACGAAGGCAAAAACATCGCAGAGAGGGTCTGCCATGATGTCAACGAACCACAGGTTGACCCAACTGATGAACCCGGTGATGATTATGACAACACAGAGGAACCCGATGAGGAAGAGGGAACTACAACACAACTCCCAGACGAAGATTACGGACCGGAGAAGGAAGAGGAGGAACTGGTGGAAGAGGTTTCAGAGAACACAACCGACGAAAACGATTTGTCGGAGAAAGAAGAGACGGTGGAGAGGGGTCCACATAGGGAAGACGAGTCGGAGGAGAAGGAAGAAGAGACGACAATGAACCCAATCGATACAGACGGTGTACAGGAGAATGATGAGAAGGAGAAGGATGACAAGGATGAGGAGAAGGATGAGGAGGAGGAGAAGGAAGAGGAGAAGGAGGAGAAGGAAGAGGAGAAGGAGAAGGAAGAGGAGAAGGAGGAGAAGGAAGAGGAGAAGGAGGAGAAGGAAGAGGAGAAGGAAGAGAAGGAAGAGGAGAAGGAGGAGAAGGAAGAGGAGAAGGAGGTGAAGGAAGAGGAGAAGGAGGTGAAGGAAGAGGAGAAGGAGGAGAGGGAAGAGGAGAAGGAGGAGAAGGAAGAGGAGAAGGAGGAGAGGGAAGAGGAGAAGGAGGTGAAGGAAGAGGAGAAGGAGGTGAAGGAAGAGGAGAAGGAGGAGAAGGAAGAGGAGAAGGAAGAGAAGGAAGAGGAGAAGGAGGAGAAGGAAGAGGAGAAGGAGGAGAGGGAAGAGGAGAAGGAGGTGAAGGAAGAGGAGAAGGAGGTGAAGGAAGAGGAGAAGGAGGAGAAGGAAGAGGAGAAGGAGGAGAAGGAAGAGGAGAAGGAGGAGAGGGAAGAGGAGAAGGAAGAGAAGGAAGAGGAGAAGGAGGAGGAGAGCATGTAGCACATACTATGCAACAAATACGAAGCGTTGACGATGAAGATGACAGTAATAAAAGGTAGACTCCCAGGACCCGAAATTCTTGCTCACGATGGCTTAGAAAAACAATACGGAAGAGAATGGTGAGAAGTTGAAGCCTGTATCATCAGCAACTGACAGCTCAAGATAACTAGTCAACAAGCCCATTTGTTTCTTTTTAGATTATTTATAAATCGACTTCAATTGCGTAAAATTCCCGAATGACAAGCCTTCTTACAAAAATGTTCTTTACAACGCAATAAACGCATTTACATATTAGAAAGAGATTTACATGACGAGATTAGGAGACAAAGGAAAACAAATGGATCTAGACAAATCGATCTGTGCAGAATGACGAGAGAGGGAAAGGGAGGCAGAAATGAGGAAGGGAAGGATGCAGGAAGGTAGGTAAGAGAGAAATGATTCAGAGAACGAGGGATGGAGGCAGAAAGGGAACGAGGGTGGAAACGAGGAAGGAAGAGAGGGAGACAGAGATTGCAAAGTACATTCTATGCTCGGAGACCCTTCTACAGCAAACAATTAAATCCTAGATATTGACGATTTTCCTAACAGATAGTAAGTAAGAGATCTGATTCAACGTGAGTCGGATTCTGTTTCTATGTCTCCTCAATAAAATGAACTTCACGTGACGTCTATCGATGAAATTCCAACAATCAATTTGAACAAACTTTCCAAACTAAATCAAAGAAGAAATATTTCCTCCGTCGACCAAGACATGAGACCCATTCAAGTCTCATTCAAGTCGTCATTATTGTTAGTATGCATAAATTATGCAACACCATTTGCGTACGGGTCGGGCATTTGGGCAAGTATCTGATCGCTACCAAATTTTACCTGGTGATACTTGACACCAAAAGTATTTAAACGCGCATGATCCCGACTTCCGGAAATATTTGAAATTTTTTAAATTATATAAAATGCAATGGAAAAACGGTCGAATAGTATATTTATACGGATCCTGGAAGTCATGTGACGTGAAGGATGCATGGTTCCACCCATCGACTTATATTAATAAAGGTCGATGGTTCCACCATGTTTACAAATTATATAGCGGATTCGGCTACACGACACAAAACCTGATGATTGTACTGTATAATCATTGCATTATTATTGTATAATAATACTAATAATAATAATAATAATAATAATAATAATAATAATAATAATAATAATAATAACTAGCCATTCCAGAACAATGCCCCCCTAATTTTTGAACTCCCGAGGGATCATATGTACCTCGGGGAAAAAAAAAAAAAAAAAAAAAAAAATAATAATAATAATAATAATAATAATTTGGTGCCAGAGACAGCACGCCTCTTTCAGCGTCTTTCAATTTGCACACAACGATTTAATGCCGTTGCATTTCAAGGCACTTTTAAACAATGGACCGGTGAAGATGACCGTTAACTCCAGAACGTCAAAGCTTTCGGAAAAAATAATAATAGGCTACCATTATTCTTGAAACTATTATTACAATAATTATTATTAAAATTATTATAATATTATTATAATATTAAATTTATAATAATATTTTGTAATACAATGATTATGCAATAAGAACTTACAATGATTAGAATTTCGGACGTTTTATAAGCGATGCGCTATAACATTTGTAAATATTGACAGACAGACAGACAGACAGACAGACAGACAGACAGACAGACAGACAGACAGACAGACAGACAGACAGACAGACAGACAGACACACAGACACACACAGACAGACAGACAGACAGACACACAGACAGACAGACAGACACACAGACACAGAGATAGACAAAGAGAGAGTCAGAGACAGAGAGAGACAGAAAGAGACAGACAAAGAGCGACAGAGCGAGGGAGATAGAGACAGAGACAGAGACAGAGACAGAGACAGAGAGAGCATGCTACAGAAGATCATGATGATGTAAAATTAAAAAGCTGATCAACCGATGGAGCAACCTAACCCTGCCGCAATCATCAGGCTCATTTCCAGAAGGTCACCCCTCCGCCAAACAAAACAGTCTATGTTGGGTAAGCATTTTTGAAAAGGTAACTTTGAAGTTGATGAAAAGACACGAGCGATTGAGTAGAACCAACAGATAGAGAGGGAGAACAAACAGACTCAGAGAGAGAGAGAGAGAGAGAGAGAGAGAGAGAGAGAGAGAGAGAGAGAGAGAGAGAGAGCGAGAGAGAGAGAGAGAGAGAGAGAGAGAGAGAGAGAGAGAGAGAGAGAGCGAGAGAGAGAGAGAGAGAGAGAGAGAGAGAGAGAGAGAGAGAGAGAGAGAGAGAGAGAGAGTCACGTCTAGAATTTTCTGGTCGTGAATTCAGACTTCTCCTTCGTCAGAGGTTTAGAGTTATTTCATCGAAGTTTTCAGTAGTTTTTTTAACGCATATGGTCGAAGTCTGACCGCCATTTTGTGTCAGTCCAACTAAGGAGGAGGGGAACATGCAGAACCTTAGAAGTGACTTCAATAAGGACCTGCGTCGGTTTTCCATTCACATTTAGTTCACGAACGCTGCATATTTAACACTTTTGAAATTCAGCAAAGCGCTTTATGAATAAATAATGATGATCTATAATAATGTTTATTGGAATAATTCGGTCGGCTTTTAAGTTTATATGAACTTTGTAAACTGCACTGTGATGACGTCTGCATACAAGACAAGTCCTAATGATCCCACAATTTGAACATCAGCTGTAGACCTACATGTTTAATTATAAAGTGCATCGTTAAATAAAATATTCCATTAGATGTTTTGTTTGTGACCTCAACACGAACTTCGTCCATAGAGACTGGATCGATGCTGAGTGTTCCATAACGCTAATTGCCTTTTTCATTCTTCATTGTTTTCTCGTCAATTAAACGATCAAATAATTCTTCTCAGTGGCCGCAGCATATGAACAGGTCTTCTGGTGCAATCCATTGTAATACTTCTCTTTGTCGTCGTCGTCGTCGTCGTCGTCGTCGTCGTCGTCGTCGTCGTCGTCGTCGTCGTCGTCGTCGTCGTCGTCATCATCATCATCATCATCATCATCATCATCATCATCATCATCATCATCATCATCATCATCATCATCATCATCATCATCATCATCATCATCATCATCATCATCATCATCATCATCATCTGGTGCTTGGCCCTCTCGGCATTTCAGCTGTTACCACAACCTCTTATCAGCGATCTCACCTCTGGGCTGGCATCTGGGCCACGTGTAGTTTGAAATGAAGAAGCACATGTCGAATCCACTGCTCGTGTGCATTATTTTCAAATATTTTGTTACTCAATGTCACGGAGAATTTCAAAATAGTCAGTGTATATTATTCTCACATCCAACTAAATTTATAGTTTGGAAATATAAGACCCAAAAATCTATCTAATGGCAGACATTGCATAAACACAGCGAATGCTCAATAGTGAATTGTGAATTGTCTGAAATGAGGGAAAATGCAGAAAAACGCCAGAGTAGCCTAATTCCGCGTAGCAACAGAAGATGTAAACATATTATGGTGACTTAATTTTTTTATTATTAATACATCAGTTTCTGTCTTAATCACGTTCGTGCTTTAGAAAGTACTGAAATTAAGGTCAGTCCAGGAGCAAAAAGAAAGAAGTAGGTTGATGGCAGCAGCGAGTCTGAGATCCAAACGCATTTATGTGCAGTTTTATGAACAGCCCTAAACGGGGAATCAACTGGATTTCGAATAGTCAGCAGGTCACAAAATCCGCCTGTTTAGGTATCAGATACTGCCCGTCATTCTTTACGAAGATTAGACCTAAGCACTAACAATAGCCATAGTGAAGAAGCTTGATGCGTCCAAAGAATGGTGTCTAAGAAGACTCTTGCGAACTCCATATAGGCCTACTGCTCACATCAGCAATGCAGAATATGCATGGAACAGAACCAGGTCTCGGAGATGAACGAAATAAAACGCTCCGGTTGTTTGGAAACTGCACATAGTGCGATGACAGGAAGCATCACGATTTAGGAGCTGGAAGAAAACAGTCGGACGACCAAGACACACTGAGAGCCAGATGATGGAAGAGATGGATCTTCACCCACAGAACTACAAGTTACTCACAGCCTGAAGACGAGTGCAAGTCCGAAACGATTGGGATCGAGTTGGGATCGAGTTGTGGAAACAGCAACGGTCAATTAAGAAAGGAACGCACTGTTGATTATGATAATGATATTGTTACTGTGAAAAACTGAGGACTTAACTCAGTCGCAAAGAAGTGGCATTTGGTACTCGAGTAATCGTCGAAGTAAAGTGCAGATACGACAACTGCCTCTTGTAACCCGGTTCTGATCGACAACGCAGCAGAAAGTACTGTCTAATGGGTTTCTATGTAACTCCATTGTAACTCACACAGACCGTGAAATTGCATCGCATACAAATTACACCAACTTTAATGATATATGGTTGACTACATTTTGTCAAAGGATGTTCAATCAATAACAAGAAAACGGCCGTTGAAATGGAGACGATTTTTACTACGTTTATCGCCATTTCCAACAAGACTCTACACGTTAAGAACCACAATAAGCGTTCCACTTTAAAGTTCTGTAGGGAAGTTGTACTTAACATAATAAAACTTCGGCTATCGAACAGAATGGCTCAACTGGTGGGATAGGTTTTCATTATTCAAGCGTTCGTTCTCTTCATTATGTTTTTAGCCAAATGCCATTAAATTTATTGACTGGATTCTTAGCGATGGACGGCGCAGATGAACGAGAAAGTAAGTGGCTTTCGGTGCATTCTAATGTAATAGTCGATGACGGAGACAATTTTATTGCTCGCTGTTAATGAGGACGTTATTTACGTTTCTGTGGTAGTGCAGATGATTATAAGAAGCAGAAAGACGTATTGGAAAGGGTAGATTAGAGTTGTTTTCACGCATTACAATTAGACCTGACTGTAAGATTCGACACGTCGTCTGAAATCGTGAACTGTCAGAAGAAAATAGGAGGAACAACACAATCTCAAATACGAAGTAAATATCTCCAACTGTTTTATCAATGCATCGAATTTTAAAAAAAACTAGAATAATCGCAATAGCTGAAAGTAATTTATATTTTCACAAATATATACGTGTGCAAGATAAAGAGCAAGAATGTGCAAAGATTTTAATTAGCAGTGAATGGTAGAACTATGAATGTCGTCCGTTGAATCATAGGCCTATTGGTCTATTAAAATTCTTTTTGGCTTCAGATTTAGTTTAACTGACCGAGCGCCTACTATAAGCACTCTAGACTTAAAATGAAGAAAGAATCGTTGATTTAAAATCATGCATTGTAAAGAGTAACTTTTATGATGATTAAAAATCATTACAATCAGTCCACCACTCCGTGAAACTACAAGACAGAATTTGACAGCTTGAGTCTTCCGCACCAAAGACCAGCTGGGCTGCAGAATAGGTTGATAGGATTAGTAATCAATCAATTTCGTTAATTCTATCTAAGCTGATATGTGCACAACTTGTAACAGAGTTAAGGTAGCTAGTATAGCTGTCGTTTGACTAGAAATGCTCTTAGTCTTGCCTGTTAGTGCATCGTTCCTACTTTCATGCCGCAATGCTGCGTTCAAATGAAAGCAAGTCATTCGTTTTAAGCTGTAGATAAACTCGAAGATGAGTCATCCTCCATTCACACACGAATACATGCAGGAGGGCGAAATGCTGTCAACTCAGATTGACGCAGATGATACAAAACATAAAGAAATTCAACGCGATTCATTGACGGAGAAAGGCCAGATCAAGTCAAGACCCAGCACGAGAATTTACGTGGGTGATGCTGTAACTGACGCAGGGCAGACTGATCCACCCGAGGACGAAGTTGACGCCTTAGAAAAGATGAAAGTGGAGAGGAATATAACAATGACGGACAATGAAAGAATGAGTTTCTTCAGGATCCTGAGAATGGCCCTGAGACGTCGGATGGAAATCTTTGCAGAGGAAGCATGCATCGTGGGTTTGTCTTACTTGGTCAAACCATCAAACCACAAAATCGGATCCATTATCCGTAAGGTGATATGGACAATGCTTCTCCTGTTTGGAGTAGGTTTCATGGTTTTCCAGATTTACGATCGCATATCTTATTATCTGGCCTATCCATCCAACGTCAACTATCGCGTGGCTTACAACCGATCTTTACGCTTCCCTACGGTTTCCATCTGTCCAGAAAGTCTTGTCAGCAAAAAAGCCCTCTTGTCGTTAGGTAACTAAATCGATATTATTTTCCTCTGAATTATGCAAACATACTAATTAGCCAACCATTTTTGCCCTTCTGCCGTATATTTAGGCTTACTATCTAGTGCCGTAAAAATTTTGTAATAGTGACAGCTATAAAGAAATTGTAATAGTAGTAGTAGTAGTAATAGTAGTAGTAATAGTAGTAGTAATAATAATAATAATAGTAGTAGTAGTAGTAGTAGTAATAATAATAATAATAATAATAATAATATTAGTAGTAGTAGTAGTAGTATTAGTATTTCCGCCATCTATTATCAGTGATTTCTTTGGAATCTAGCAGTTATTCCATAATACTGTTATTTATCTGGAGTATTCTCTTTCAAACTGAGATCGCATTGAAGTACTTCTGGAACTTGAGTTAAACTTGTTTCAGGTACACAGACGCAACAGTTTACCTCCCATCTTTATCCACCTTTGTCGGATCTCGCATTCAACGATCCGACGCAGTTAGCAGACATTCCATCATGGATTTGTCGCGATTATTTCGACTGGGAGTTCTTCTATCTTACTGTAGGCGTAAACATAAAGGAAACACTGCTTGAGGTAAGACTTCAATTACATTTAGTCCACATCGCATGTCATTAAGAGGTTTTATGTCGCGCTTTCCTACTTCGACCAGAGCTCATCGAGCCATTTCATTTACGCTCGGTTGCATTCAGCCCTGTACACTGTACACTGTGCAGCAAACATTCTCAAACTGTATTAAAACGATGCACTTGTTTTGATAAGTCAGATAGCCATGCGTGCTGTGTTTTTGTGAGGTACTGAAAAGGCGCTATATTAAGTATCTTATAATATAGTACATGTTGCATTTTACATCGAATTGTGCTGGATTTTGTGCACTTTAATGCATTGCAACGACCATATATGGACACCATCGTCTCATTCACCAAGCATTAGAATTTGGTACCTGAGTAGGACTGGAGGAAAGCTTCTGACAGGCTCATAGGCGTAGACTCTGGGCGGCAGCCCGAGCACGTGCCCCCAATAATTGAGGAATAGGGGAAATGCCCAACCCCAATAATCGAGAGGAGAATTTCCTCAAATATTAAAAATTATGTTTCGATATAGACAAGTTTCTTCAGAAACAGAGAAACAGAGACACAGAACTGAAATACTATCAGAAATTCATTATGAAAACAAAGATTTATTTTCATCATCAATATCTTCAATATGAAGCAAATTTACATGTAAACAAAACGCACCCATTAAATAGGCCTACGCATTACGTAACACCGGAAACCGCTGAGGTTCGCTGATTGTCCAGACTAGAGGTGAAAAAAGTGTTTTTCTCAGTTTTTGGTCTTAAAAAATACAAGTAAAAGAAAACCACAACATTTGTTTTAAAAAAATTTCTTATTCTTGTAGAAGCTATTTTAATAACATTGATTAAATGATTTTTTAATTTTCGGAAATCGCAACTGAATTAAACTGAGTTGGAGCTCTTGTTCATGCCATTTTTCGTGATTTTTATTATCCAAAATCCGAAAATCTTAAAATAAAATAATGAAAACATCAAAAACCATAAAAACAAATAAAAACGAAAGAAAAACTTTTCGTCTTGAAAAACTTGGTTTTTTTGCACCTCTGGTCCAAATCAATGTTTTGGACAAGTTTACACCAGTGGAAGGCCTACCCTCGCCTCTTAATTAACTTTTCGTCTTAATGACTTTTTCATTATCTTTGTTTTGTCGCATGTATCATGGACTGGGAACACATAGATAGAACTCATTGCATGAAGTATGTGTACATTGGACCATGCCACTGGTTTAGATTTCAAAAGAACATTTGCATCATGACCATTTAACAAATTCTTTTCATAGAAAGCTTTTCTATCCAAACGTATTCTGTGCTGACGTGAATTTCCAGTTTGAAGAGCATGGTCGTGTTGACTCCTTTAGACTACGGTACGTTAGTTTGTGACTGTATGGCATTCCCTGGTGTTGGATATTACACCCGCTGCTTTTAGTCAACAGACCCCATCGTCAGTAATAGCAATTATGATATAATGGCCTAGTATAAAATGTCAGTCAGTTCTTTCAGTTTGAATTATTTAATATAATATAAGAATTAAATAGACATTTATTTAAATCTTTCTCAAATCTTTCCATCAAAAAGAAACTCGAAATATTAGATTTTCGAAAAGAACCCAGGATATTCGCATTTAAGAAAACTTAAGAGATTTTCTCATTAATCTGGGAACAACGAACAAGATAATTTAAGACGAAGAAAATATCGCGTTTGTTAAATTACAAACAAAAAAAGAAATAGATCACTCGTAAAGACTTTCCGAATCTATGGTTGCTTTTTGATTAAATTATTGTTGACGTCAATTTGTCTTGAACACCCCCTCCCCCTCTGTCAAGAATTGTCAAACTTTCTCAAACCCCTCCGTCCCCCATTTTGTTGACATATTTAATGGATGGCCCCTAAGGCAACCTTCATGAATTGATTTTGTTTATTGTGCATGCATGGTATAATGCTCATAGTCTCCGACAGTTACTAAAAACGAAAAATAGTTGCTGCTGTGTTATTTGTTATTGACACGACAGTACTTGGTGAAACAAGCTCTATTTGCTCTTGATTTTCTGGCTTTTGGGCAAGGCCGGATTAACTATTCATAATCGTAATCTCAAATTTTCTAAAGCTCCAGTTCAGAGTTAAGCGCAAAACATCAGCTTATTCACGAGCGCTGCGTCGTATCCGAGGCGTAGTCCACAGATCGATGTCCATTGGTGGTCCGAGTTCGATTACCAGAGAGACCAGGGAGAGACAGAACAGCTGTTACGGAGGGTTTCGTTGAGATCAAGAAGGCTTGGAAAGCAGAGGATCAGATGGATGAGGGTAGGAATTCTTGAAAGGTTGAGACTTCAATTTGTGGGGTGATGAGTAGAGAAACTTTAGGTAGATGACGGTGACTGAGTGGCGGTATTGGTGGAGGAACTGAGAAAATGCGGAATTCACGGGACCCAGTACAAACTACACAGGGGGGGGGCACTGCTATACTACAAATGGGATGTTTGGCTTTCAAAAATCACTTTCAACATGTTAACAAGTGTATATGTACCAAAATATGGTTTTCTTAAATTAAAACAGCACTTAGATTCATTTGGCCCGATACCTTACGAGAAACTCATTGCATACGCTCCCCATCTGACAATGTGAAAAAATATCGAATTTCAAGTGCTTGTGGAAAAGAGCCAAACAGACTAAAGTCGTATGTTAGAGAACTAAAACCTATGCCAGAAAATTGTACCAACCACAGTGAAGATACTACGTTAATGTACGTTTGGGTAGTATATTGTATTGCACTGTATTTACGAATGTATAAAGCGCCTCTCGCAGTACAACCTAACCACAGGCGCTCCCAGTGAGAATAACCCCGTGAGAAAGAAAAGTCTTGAGACAGCGAGAAGTAGCAGAAATGCCCCCAGTTAGGATCTGATAACGAGTCAAGGAAGGAAGATCATTCCAGAGGGACGGGCCAACGGATGCGTAGGCACGGTGTCGAGCCATAGAAATCGGGTCCGAGGGACCAAGAGGTCATGTCGGTCTAGAGAACGGAGAGGACGGCCAGAGGCAGCCGAAGGAGGTCGACAGATAAGATCACAAAGATAACGAGGAGCTTGATCCTGGAACGCTCGAGAGGTAAAGAAAAGGATTTTAAACTGGATACGCGCAGTCAGCGGAAGCCAATGTAAGTGCTTAGACATAAAAGTCGAGATATGAGAGTAGCGTGGAAGGCGGGCATTCAGTCGAGCAGCTGCGTTTAACATCGATTAATGCGGAGACAGACGAGATTTCGACACACCAATAAATAATGAATTACAGTAATCAATGCGTGAGCAGATAAAGGCATGAACCATGGAGAAGAAAGTGGAGGAAGGGACAGAACGCCGGACTGCTCGAAGACGTCTTAGATGATAAAAACTAGACAGAGAGAGGCTAGAGACGTCGTCAGCAAACGAAAGAGAACTGTCAAGAATGGCACCAAAATCACGAACACTTGTTGAGAAGGAGAAGAGGAGAAATCCCTCGGCGAGAGTTGCATAATCAAGCTTGAGGAGCTGGTGGCGAGTGCCAAACCAGGTCAGCTGAACATTTAGAGAATTTAGAGAGGCGTTTCGAGGACATCCAGCTGTGGAGATCGGAGGAAAGTGACTCAATAGATAGACAGAGGGCAAGTTGGTGAGCAGGAAGACCATGAACCAGGGCCTGGACATTAGCAAAGAGACGAGGAACATCAGCGGTAAACAAAATATACAGGAGGAGACCCAGTTCGGAACCTTGAGGAACCGCGAGTTTGACAGGTGCCGAGGAAGAGCGAGAGTCACCGAGAATGACCACCATTCTGTGAACGGAGAGGTTAGGTTTAGGTGGTCTATATTTTCCTGTTTAACGACGCTGAGTCATATCAAAGACGATTAGTGTTGCCCTCCTCCTTTATCCATGCAGGCTTTGGATTGGCATTACCAGAGTACAAGCAGTCGCGGATTTCTAGGTGAACTGAACATCCAGTTCACGTTATACACGACTTCAGCTTGCGGAGAATTCACGGAATAAAGTTTCGTGAGGAGGTTAATTTTCATCTCTGGTGACATTCATTCTAACTAGAGAACAACTGTTGTGTTTTCAGTGTTCATTCCAGAATCTGCCTTGCAAACCAGATGCCGTTAAAAAGATGAAAACTGATATCGGATTTTGTTTCTTATTTAACCCAGGTAAGCATGCCGCACAGTGTCCGTTAAACCTTCAATAAACAACTCTTGCCGACGATTAATTAAACAAGCATGCCAACATTTATATGGGCATTAGATGGGACCCATGTAGACTCTATACAGGTCCTATGTGGGCTCCATGTGGGCGCCATGTGGGCATGTTGGCCAATCGTTCAATGATTGCTGAAGTGAGATAAGTCAATGTCCAATTATTGTTCTATGTTTGGAAAATAATGGCGTCTAATGTTGCATCTTAAAGTATTACTGGTGTCTCCTTTAAAAATCGTTCTTAAGGTGGAAATGATATTATGTTACTGTAGTTCTATGGTTGTTAACCAGTTGGTCCAGTTGTATACGCATTCTGATTTGTAACATGTTCCCACGGCCTACAATAGTTTCTGGTAAATGAATTTAGATACAGAGAATTATGCAACGACTCATCCTGGAGCCAGTTATGGTCTTCGCCTTGTGTTATGGGTCAATCAATCTGATTCTGCAGCAGTGCTTTCTCCAGGTGTTGGATTCAGGGTAGGGCCTACAATGTTCAGAAATTCTTCATAAATGTTTAGAAATTTATTTGTGAAGTCATTTATTTCAACGCCGTTTTTGTTACCTAGTAATGTAGTATCATGTAACTAGTGATGCGCCATCTTTGAGTTGGAGGCTAAAGCCTCATAAATTTAGGCTCAGACGAACCCAAATAAAAAATTCCCGTCTACAGTTGTTATCTTGAAAGTAATTTACAAACTCTGACATAATAATATTATAGTCTCTGTTCTCAGTGGCTTAATTAACCCATTCCCGCCGGATCGGGTCCGTACGGACCCGCTACGGGAGGCATTGAAACAGACTAGACACTATTTATAATATCAACATGTCATAGGGCCTACCTAAAAATAATATCAGTGTTGATGTCCGGAAAATTTCTCACATTTTAGAGCCTGGTTTGTTGACAAAAAGTTAAATATTGCAGTGGAAAACAAGTTTGAGGTGATGGGTAAAGGTATCCCGAGCCCCGAAGTTTGCAGGCATGTCATGTCCTGATATTGACAATGAATTTTCATCTTCTGACAATGAATTTATCTGAGATTTGAAGATCGCCCATTACCGTGTTGCTTGGGACGCGCCTGGTTGTATGGCAATTTGGAGCAAGTCTGATACCTAACCCTTGTCTTTTGGACTTGGATTTTTTGTGAAAAATGCGCTGTATTTGTGTATCGGTGACTGTTTTACACGTTGGTTTTCTAAGGCTGCTATATAAATTAAGTTTTGTTCACAATAAAATATCAATTTCAGAGCCAGAAGTCTGCTGATTCAGAAAATATATACTTTATTATGCTTAGCTGTAGCCCTTGCTGCATTATTGTTGTTCCACCATGGGTACCGTAAATTTACTCATTTTCCGATAAAACAATTCAGGCGGGAAGATATTTCTGCAATAGGGCCTACCTAAAATTCACCAGCTGCATCCTGTTGATGAACCATGAGTGAACAGTGTTCTCTGGGCCTCGGACCACAGCGCCTGTTCTTGTTCAGTATCCTCGAAACAGCGAGGTCCAGAAACTCTGAACATGATATATCAACTATTAACTCTGGATGACAATTAACTGGCTGGACTTGGACTGAGTAACGGAGCCCCCTCCCACAACTCCCACAAGTGGTTGCTTCTTTCGTTTTCTGAGCACTGCTTGCAAACTGACGAACATTCTGGTTTTGATGACATTTAGCATGGTATATTATAGCATATACGTAGAGCTGTTATTTATTTTCTTTTGAAGATACGCTACATACATTTCTAGATAAAGTTATAACCTCCAGCATTTTTAGACTGTTTCAAAAGAGAATTTTACATGCTGGTTCTTTACAGGTTATTTTGCATAATCCAAGCGACCTGCCTCTTATGCAGGTGTTTGGTTTTAGAGTTGGAACTGGCATTTCCACGTCCGTTTCATTTTCGCTTAGAAACGTAAGCGAAAACTCATCACATATATCTAATTTAATTAATATATAATTGTTCTAATATTATTAAAGTATAATTGTTCTAATTTTATTAATATAATAATATAGTTGTTCTAATTTTATTAATATGTTATTGTTCTAAGCCAATTTTGTTGAGTCGACAGAATGCGTTCTTACTTTCTTTAGCTTTTAAGAATGATCTGTACTTATCTTCTGCATCTTCTTCTCGCTCATTGCGCTCTGTAAATCGGCTTGATCTTTTTGTTCCCACGTCTAAAACTGCCTTGGCCCAGCACCGGGCGTTTGCTGTAGTGGGTCCCACGATCTGGAATGACCTTCCCCCTGTGCTAAGGGCCAAACTAATGACTGGTCTCGCGTTCCATAAAGGCATTTCTGTTTCCCCGGGGCTTCTGTGCTGAGAGCGCCTCTGAATAGTTAATCTGCGAGGGGGACTTAGTTCATTTCTAGATACAATACAATACAATTAAATTAAATTATTCTTTAGGCACATTTTCATTTCTTGACAAAGCTTTTTGGTGTTGATAGTTTTTAAATGCTTTGGAATATTTTATTCAGTATCAAACATTACATGATAATTCCAGTCAGCCTAATTATTTTTCTATTTCTAGTCTGAGTGTTAACACAAATATGTCGGTCGCTTACTTGTAGCTGTCTATGTTGCCTTCGCCTTATGGTGACTGTCGTCAGGCTGAAAACTACACGGAGACGAGATGCATGCTGGAATGCCTTTCAAATCTTTCGGTGGCAGAATGTAAATGTCGATCACATCAGGTCTACGGTAAAATTGAGCAAACTACAAACTGTGCTTCTAAATCACGGATGCATGTATGTAGCCTACGCATACAGTTATGTATGTACGCATACAGTCATACATGTATGTGTAGCGCATCTTCGTCGAGTCTCGAAAGCGCTGCACGCGAATGCATTTAGAATGAGTGGAATCCTGGACTCTGCTGCGGAAGATTGTTCCCAGGAAAAGGCACAACACAGGCGATGTTGTGATGAACAACGTTGGGCTTTAGGGCTTTTTGATTTGTTGCTCAGTTCAATTCGTGCTCTGCTATATAAAGTCCTTTAAAATGTATTGCAAAATATTTTAACAATGAAAATCCACCCTATGTGCTTGAAGGCAATAGATATAATGTGCAATTGTGAGCATTTAAACTTTTATATCTCGTTTAGGCTGAAATAACTCAAAATATAGGATTAGACTACAGACTTTTAAAATCAGCTTGAATCTATCATAAATTTCACCTGAAGTCTAGGTTAACTGTAATACTACACGGTGAGTCATTAAAACGTGTCCCTACGTATTTCACTTTAAATTCGTCAGATATCAGATAATGTCAAAGAAATTTTAAGTTAAGATAGAATAGTTGTTACTGAGCATTAGAAAGTCAAAGTATATGTTCAAATTGACCTCCTTGGGCATCCACGAATGCGGAAAGACGCGTACGACACTGCTTGACTGACTCATCAATGATGCGCTGATCCCTTTCGTCCCATGCCTCCACAACTCGTTGACATTATGTATTAAATATCTGTAGACCTTTCTTGCATGACACTCCATATCTTTAGTGTATACCGTCGGTATTCTGAAATTTCATTAAAACTGAGGGTTTTCTACATGAATTATGCTTAATTATGTAGAAACACGTTTTTAATGACTCACTGTGTATTAGCATTAATAATGGAAAATAATTAGAGGAAGTCTATATAAATAGTCATGTTTTGCAATTAGTTCCAGGAGTACAAGTCTGCTCTCCTTTCCAGTACTACCACTGCGTGACAAGACTCATGAAATGGTTTGTTTCTTCTGGCGAGTCGAGTAAGTGTGCTTGTCCTCTCCAGTGCCATCATACCACGTATCCGTATTCAATCACAACAAGTTCTCTGTCACAGCATTTCCTCAACTACACGTCACAAAGGTCGCAGTTCAAGGGACGGAATCTGACGATGTCGAAACTGAGCAAGGAACTCGTCTACCTGGATATCTTCTTCTCTACCCTGAGCTACATCGACATTCAAACGACTCCAGCATACGATTTCCTCACACTGATTTGCGACATCGGCGGCGCCTTGGGACTGATCCTCGGAGGAACGTTACTTACCATTTTCGAGTTACTCCAGTGTCTCGTTCATCTATTCATGGAAGCAGTCACTTCTGCCAGGTTCGCTAAAATGCAACGTCCGTGAAAGATGGATCTGTAATGAGGAGTCGATGCAGAAATTGTTCTAAACCGCACAAAACTGCACAACGTTTCTTATGAGTGTATCCTCCATAAAAGTTGAAAATTTAGATACAGACATTGCCAAAGCAGAAGCTTCGTAAGAAAGTCCTCTGCAGTAATAATAATTAAGAATGCTGCTTTGTTTTTATTTAATTCAGAGCACTGTTATTGTCCAAAGAATAATGACAGAATGTGCCAATTAGAGTTGAGGACCTCTTACACTAATTAATTAAAGCATGCTATTTAATTTATTTACATTACATGCAAACAAGCTAATCCTTACTCAATTCTAGATCGGAATCTGAAATGTTTGATGAATAAGTATGCTTGTCATCATGCCCACGTAGTGTTAGAGAGTGCTGCGAAGTTCCTATTATATATATCTATATATAAATATTATATATATTCATTCATTCATTCATTCATTTGAGCACTTATATAGCGCGTCTTCAAGGGGACTACTCAGAGGCGCTCCCGACTTCAGCACGAACAAAAAGAACAGTTTTTAACGCAGTGTAGAAAGACTCGGGTTGGGTTTTCGGGAGGAGACGCAGCTGTCTCTCTGTATTGCACAATTGAGCCACTGATGCAGTATATTAAGCTGTAGTATATCGTGTATGTTGATGTATATGCTTTTAGTAGATTAATTTGATGTAGGCCCTATCATATTCAGCGCTATTCACTTGAATAGCCATTGTGTTGTACATTTTCACTTTCAGTAGATTACTTTGCTTCTATCTAGTCTTTATATATCTCTATTTCAGATTATACATCTACTGCTGTATTAGAGTTTGTTGTTTAGCATGACGTTATCAGTGATGGGCAATAGTTAACTAAAAAGTTGCTAACTTTTAGTTTAAATAAAAAATTTTAGTTAAGGAAGAAGTTTAACTAAAAAAAATAGTTTAGTTAAAACCATAGTTTAACTAAAAAATTTTAGTTGCTAACTAAAAAGTTTAACTAAAAAAATCTGCAATATGCAACTATTTTTCCACAGTGAACATTGAACACTGTCAGCAAAAAAACATTTTAACACTGCATGGTTTAAGCATTAACAGCCTGTGTTTTCAAATTCATACACTACTTACAGTGCACATGTAACTGTATGCCAGAACAGTACACATTGCATAGTTTGAAGGTGAAATTGTCATTGACGCTTTGCATTATTACAGTTCACTTAACGTCTTTTATTGTGAAAAAGTTTGTCGTAAAAAGTTGGAAAAAAGTTGGAAAAAGTTTAACTACTTTTTTTTAGTTTAGTTAACTAATTTCCAAAATAAGTTGCCAACTTTAGTTAAACTATTTTTTTAGTTGGAAAATAGTTTTAGTTTAACTAAAAAAAATAGTTTAGTGCCCATCACTGGACGTTATAGATCTATCACGTCTTTAATCGTCACTCGAACGAGCAAGTTACTGAATGTTGTCGCTGTTAATTGATTATTATTATTATTATTATTATTATTATTATTATTCGTTTACTGACACGTTGGCAAACCGCAACATGGTACATGAACATGACTAATTAGACAAAATAAAAAAATAAAATAAAGTTTAACTCGACAACCATAATCACATAAATTTGTAGCAGGTACCAGTTAGGCGACTATTTAAGGGCCAAGTACAAAACTCTGGGGATGAAGTTAGAGTCATCCTTAGAAGGGAGTGCAAAGTGATGATAATCATTGTCTTGTTTATAGTAAGATATTCTGCGCCTTGTAAGCTTTCTTGTTCCGCCTTCCACTATTTTCTCTTCCTCAATGAAACCCTCTTTAGCAGCTCCTCTGCATGTCTCTCTCTCTCTCTCTCTCTCTCTCTCTCTCTCTCTCTCTCTCTCTCTCTCTCTCTCTCTCTCTCTCTCTCTCTCCTCTCTCTCTCTCTCTCTCTCTCTCTCTCTCTCTCTCTCTCTCTCTCTCTCTCTCTCTCTCTCTCTCTCTCTCTCTCTCTCTGGCCTCTGTCAACCGGACTTAAGAATACTTGCATCGCCAGTGCTTCTCGAAACATTCTGCCGACAATCATTTAATTAATATAATTTAATTGTTCCAAAGCGCCATTGGCGTTCTGTGCACGCACGCTGTCACCCACTGTCCTACTGCCATTATAATATAGATATGCATGTAAGTATGGTAGGTAGGTGGGTAGGTAGGTAGGTAGGTAGGTAGAAAGGTAGGACGGCATTTTTGCATACGTGTGAGGATCAGCTGGGGTTTTGAAGACAGCGTACAGTTCTATATTTCCTAATGTTGCATCGGAACACAGAGACCACACTTTTCACCATACTGTAAGAAGGTTATTTTGAAAAGAGATGAAATTGTACTTATTTGATGAGAGTGTTGGATGATAAAGAAAAAGTCCAACTCGCATGCAGCGTTGGTAATAGTGGTAGGTTAACAGACATGCGCAGTGGAATGTATTTTTCCATCGACTTTTATTAAGAACTCAGAAAGCGCATCTGGTGATAGATGGTTAACGTAATGTAATGTAATAAAACATTTATACAACACTCCTTAAGAGCCTCTTAGAGACGTTAAACACGAGCCATCAGTCTGAGAAAAAATGCGTTTTTAACAACTGAGTAAAGGAGACAAAGTCTTAAGTGGTAATAGTGTCACAAAGTGAGAGCGGCAGGCTGGTCCAGAGCAACGGTGCTGTCACAAACAAGCCCCGCCGTGCGCTCGCAACAGTATACGAGACCACCGTGGAACCATCAGATCCCTCTTGGTAGCCGATCAAAGCTCCCGACGCTCCGCTTGAGTCGAGACTGGCTGACAGACGTCAGCGATGTAGTCCGGAACAATTCCAGCCATAGCTTTCCAGACCTGCGTAGTAATCTTAATAACGGATTCGATCAACCACTTGCAGACAGTGTAGCTGCCGTCGGATGAAAGCAGGTATACATGTGCGACGTGCGTACCTCGGTAGATATGCTAGGAGTCGGGCCGCTGCATTCAAGCTGATGTAGGCGATATCCGAGCAGGCCTAGCAGCACCCCATTACAATGATCAAGCCGCGACAGCACAAAGGAGTGCACCAGGGATGACTGTCTTGTTCATGTATAAAACACTGTCAGTATCTACACAGTATTGGTCGGTAGCGCTCCCCCTCCTAGCGGTCTTCCACTTCTGGACATCCAGTGTGGAAACTAAAGGAGTTCGTCGCCGAAAACACCCTTTCCCCTTCATTTTCACAACTCTGATCGCCACCTAGTGACGCGGCGACTATCGACAACTCCATCGGTTGCCGAATATTACCTCGCACGGCGACCGCTAGATGTCGCTTCACTAATAGAACGTGGCCGACCAACCAAAATGGCGACAAATCAGAAGCTCAAAAGTTTTGTAGCGAGAGTTAGACGGTTCTTTACAGTTATGGGTTACAGTATAAGAAATTACATAAAGGTCTTATCTGAAAGAGAAGTAATTTGTGATCCTAAACAAATAATAAATAGGCCTACACGGGCAAGTCAAAAGAAAACAAATCATAATGTGCATGTCTGCTAAGCTACGAGATCATTTCTCCTTCGTCGTTTTAAAAACAGCACACAAAGGGAGCTGACACAAGTATACATACATACGTACATACGTACATACGTACATACATACATACATACATACATACATACATACATACATACATACATACATACATACATACATACATACATACATACATACATACATACATACATACATACATACATACATACATACATACATACATACATATATACATACATACATACATACATACATACATACATACATACATACATACATACATACATACATACATATATACATAAATACATACATACATACATACATACATACATACATACATACATACATACATACATATATACATACATACATACATACATACATACATACATACATACATACATACATACATACATACATACATACATACATACATATATACATAAATACATACATACATACATACATACATACATACATACATACATACGTACATACATACATTCGTACATACATATATGCATATAGAGGTCGATATCTATATATATAATAGTAGCCGCAGAGATATGTAAATGTCTGCGTGCTTGCGTTGAAAACCAATGGCGCCTCTAGCGGTTCAAGTGATACTAATTAGACATAGCGGCATGGAATGCCCTACCTCTGGCGCTGCCGCCGCTGCGTCTCCTTCCTAAAATCCAATCTGAGTATTTTTTATACTGCCTTAAAAACTGCTTTGTTCGTTCGTGCTGGAGTCGGGAGCGCCTCTGAGTAGCCCCCTTGAAGGGGCGCTATATAAATGCTCAAATGAATGAATGAATGAATGAATGAATAAAATTACCAGCTTAATGTGTATAGAAATTGTAATTGTCATCTGACATTCACAAAGCGCCAAGTCAAGAATAAACTCAACAGTGACGCTCCCGACCCTAACCAGTAAAATCACTGTAGAATAATAATATAGACTTCAGGTGATTGCAAAACTGTGGAACGGACAAACTGAGGAGCTCAACGCGCAGGTCACGAGAAAGGCAATTCCAGTGGAGGAGGGTGGGAAGCCAGCATAGACAGAGCTTCTGGATTGAGGTACAGAAGTACGCACTCTGGTGTTTTTAAGTGTTTTTGAGTTCGTTAATAAAAGTTTGTTACTCATGTTATGCACACTCCGCTGTAACCCGACACTGCTCTGATAGTGCCAGTCCCAATCCTGAACAAAGGAGGAGGGAGACGCTAAACATCTTTTCTATCAGACAGCGCCGTTAAACTCAAACAGCAACTAATTTATTAGTTAGAAATGTCGTCCTTTTTTAGGCAACCACAGTTGAGATCAGACGATGGCATCTTCCACTCTTGTTTCTCATTATATAGCGCAAGCACTTAGAGGAGGAGGAGGATGCGGTTCAATCGGGGATTTCGCCTCTTACTGCGTTTGATAGGTTGATAGTGTGATTGGTTAAAATCGGTTTTCAGACGAATTGGTGTAAGGAAGGAGGGTAGAAGGGAGGGAGGTAAAGGAAGGGAATGAGACAATGAAGGAGAGAGAGAATGGGTTTTAGGGAGGAAGAAATGGATTAAATTGAAAGACGTAGTGGATGGAAAATGGAGGAAGAGGAGACAATGAGGTTGGAGAGAATGGGATTGAAGGAGGAAGAAATAGATAAAATGAAGAATGTAGTGATGGAGAAATTGAGGAATAGGGAGAGACAGAGACAGAGAGAGAGAGACAGAGAGATACAGAGAGAAAGTAACAGAGAGAAGAGGGAGTGAAGAGATGGGTAGATGAACAGAGAACTAGAGTGCAGATGCCTTTTTACAGCAAAGGTTACTTTATCATAGTTTAGAGTGCGATCGACATCTTACCATTTTAATTTATTCCAGTCGTAAGCAGTTTATCAGTGAAAACGATATGCGACAGAGGAATACATTATTAACGTCAGAGGTCGAAGCTGCGTTTAAAATCCAGTCTACTGGGAGTCGAAGAATCCTCTGAATTTCACAGAAGAGAAAAATGCAAATTGATTTGTTTAATCTGATCTAAGTGACAAGTGCGCTCAGCAGTTTCCTGAAGAATTATCATAAGATGAATCGAACAATATGACAACCTTCCTCCCATCCCTCTCTCCCTCCCTCTATGACTCTCTCCCTCGGATCATCGCAGTCTATAGGGATTGTATTTAAAGGAAGACGACACCAATTGTCTGTCTATGTCATCTCTGTTGCCGAGAACGAAGTCGAAGTCGATGAGCAGAAATTGGAATCAACCAACGACGAAGGCAAGTAGCGACATCTGTTGAACTTCACCTCAGATGCATTCTGCTTTCACACGAGACTCATTAAATCTCTGTGGAGTGTGCGATGGTCTAGCGGCTAGCGTTCTGGATTGTCAAAGAAATGTCGAGGGTGTGCGATGGTCGAGGGTTCAGGGCAGGGATTTTCTGCCCCACTTTATCCCCCTAAAGATTTCAGCTACAAAATGACAATGACTGCAGACTGTTGGTCTAAGGCAGACTCTTCTCCATCAGTCCTCAGTCATTTATCTGAATTAAAGAAATCAATCGAACAATTGGTTGGTACATATTATCTTTTGATTCGGTTGACTGTTTCTTTTCAGTTGCCTGTCAAAGTCCACTCCACTTTTTGCTAAGCTCAGTCAGTTGCCTTGACAACCAGCATGTGGCGATATTTCCTGCCGATGGCGATGACAATAGTTGCCATAGGAACCGGCGAAATTGTACCAGGCGAAGAGAGGTGCTATTTGTCATGTGACCGAATGAAACTGCCTGGTCCAAGGATACCATACATGCTCGTTCAGTGCGATAGCAATCAGGTAAGTAAGTAGTTGTGAGACGAGTTTCAATTTTCTCTGATACTTATATTATACAGAGGAAATGGATGAGCGTCTGCAAGGGAGTGGACGGAAGGTGGAGGTCGATGACCCTCCAAGTAATACACCGTTCGTTCGTTTCCCTCCACCGGACGACATTCCTGACACAGCAATGAACATCTGTTCATAGAAACGGCAAATTAATCGTTGTCTGGTTGCGGTCGTTCAAAAGGAGGAAGGAAACACAGAACAATATAGTGGCAGTTTTAGTGTTTTCTTTTTCATAATAATTTTGGAAATGTCGTTTTACTATGTAGCCATTAACAGGAATTCTTTTCATTTAAATAAATCGTAGGTCGTCGATTACGGTTTGAAAATAGCAATCGCGTTGTTGTCAATGAGCTTCCTAGTAAGAATTCAACAAAATAATATGCCAAATAGCCAAAGATGACTTCATAGTCAGCATGACATTGTATTTCCCACAATGATCCATATTAATGATGATATAATATGTTAAAATAAGATAATCTTAGGCTAAACTCGTAATTCAGTTCTTGGGATTGGCTGAATGTCATCTTCCTGCAATCCGTGACACACAATGTCACGTGTGGCAAAAGCCAAGAATTGTTCTGGCTTGTGCTTGTGCCATGACGATCCTAAACTTGTCTTGATGTCCGTTCTTTTCTGAACATAGGTCTGTATGCAGACGATGAATTACACGACGGACATAACGCTGATGGACAACAAAAGACGCAAAGAGTCGATCGTTTTCCTGCATCGCTACTGCGCCCTTGCGGATGACTGCAGGGAACAGTGTCGAATGGTAATGCTCGAGGACACGAATATCATGACGTGCGTCTCGTGCATGAACACCACCACTTTTGGACACGAAGGCAAACTGATCTCACAGATGATCTGCCATGACGGCAATGGACCAGTCATTGACCCGGAAGGCGACAACCAATAAACTCCGTAACCTGCTGAGCCGACCAAGAAACCGAATGTGAGACAGTATAACAAAAGAAAAAGAAAACAGAAAGCCTCACTACTTCGATCTGTGCGCAACTTTTCTTCTCCTCCTTCGACCGATTTTAACTTTATTTTCGATTGATAAACTTTGTAGAAGTGTTTCTATTCTGTAGAATAAACTCAAGTCACTAATGAGGTCTTGGGAGTAGATTTCTGAGTAGTTTAACTTTAGGACATCTAGCCTTCTTACAGTAGGATGAATTAGAGTGGGGGCTCTGTTATCCGAGACCACATTAGGAAGTTTGGTCAAATAAGTTCATATTATTAATTATCTCTTTTCAAAATAACCTTCTTACAGTAGGCCCTACTGTAAGAAGGTTATTTTGAAAAGAGACAATAATTGTGCTTATTTGAACAGGCATCTTGTGTGGGCTTTGTTATCTGAGATCACATTGGAAAGTACAACATACCTGTTCAAATAAGTACAATTATTATCTCTTTTCAAAATAGCTTCTAAATTGACATGCGTCAATTGCGTAACATTCCCGAATGACAAACCATCTTTATATTTCCTGCAACGTAATCAGCGGATCTCAATATTAGAATCACAGGTCCCGAGCTTAGGAGACAAAAGGACAAAAAGAAAAAAATGAAACCACACAAATCGATTTCCTCCCATTGATGTTAGTTGGCGAGAAAGATAAGAATGGAATGAGGGAGGGGACAAGGACGAGGAGCGAGGGAGGCAGAAATTATAAGGAGGAAAGGAAGCAGGGAGGCAAATTCTATGCATGGGAACCTCTTCTACAGATAACAATGCATTTGCGAGCTTCCTAAAAAGTAGTAATTCTTGTATAATTACATGTAATGTGTAAGAGATCGGCACATTCGATGGTTGTAAATCGTTGGTTGCTTCGTGTGCAACACTCGAACAATAATAGGCCTAAATTTTGATCTGCGTTCATGTTGCCTACTTTGGTAATCTGTAAAATCTTCGATTACCAACTTTTTTTCACAACCTTTAAAGTGCGTAAAGTCAATCTGTAACAAACTATGTTACAGACGCTATTTCAATTACTTCGTAACTTGATAATTGTTTTACAGTTTATCTTGCTAGGCGGTTCCAATGAAGAAAGGTTTTTTCTCCAAAAAGAAGTTGGAAATAGTTTCGGTCACGCGTTAAGTCGATTTACTTCAATGTTAAAAGTGGTTTTGTGGTAGCATCGCAAATTTAGATCGGCGTTGACATGAATTTTGGCCGGTTTTTCACGGAATTGTCCGACTATTTTGTCGACTGACAAGACCGGAAGCGACGATTGTTTCTTTATGGTTTCCCGTTTGAATAGGCCCTAGTTCATTGAGGGAGTTCTCATGTTTGACCAAGGAGCATAAAGGTTGTCTTTCCTTCTACTACTTGACCCCAGACACTACAGATTTTCACATTCGATCGCTATTGAAAATGTAGTGGATAGGATTGGCGATAGCCTGAGGCTATAGTTTATCTTAATGTGTTGACTTAGGGAGTCGCATAATGTTCCCATGAGATTTTGATTTATTAGTGATGGGATCGTGTTAATCGTTTAATTAGTAACTTCCGAATAACAGTCATATTCGTAAAGAGAAGCTAGTTTCATTTGTAACTATTGTAGAAATAGAGTTCTTAGACATGGCGGTGGCGTTACCTTTTGATACAACGATGACAGAATTCTATTGCTGAAACATGTAAACATCTCGAGCGCCTAGAAGGACAAGAGAGTTTTATGGAGCGCCAGAATAGACAAGATCAACTTCTACGGGCGTTGAGAGAGGATCTTTCATAAGTTATGCCGCGCTGCTCTGAGGGGACTGAAAGAAATCTGTTGTCAGAACAATGGACCCAAGCGAGTGTCGTGACATTGATGCTCCCAAAGGGGAAGCCGCAGGATTTGATCTCGCTCCTGCTCAGGAAATTATCGATCCTGAAGCCCCTGTATCCGTTTGGCTCCTAAAGTTCTGAAAATGTTTAACATTCTCCAGTTGAACACTTTTTTCTAGCGGCTTAATTCATACTAATTATACTAATTGGATATACTAAAATTACTAGCTTATTGTAAATAGATATTGTAATTGTTATTATTATCTGACATTTTAGAAAGCGCCAGTACAAGAATAAACTCATCATCGACGTTTCCAACCCGAGCCAGTGAAGTGACTGTAGAATAATACAGACTGTGTAAGGGACAAAGTGACGAGCTCAAAGCGCATCTCTCGAAAACGGGGATTCCAGTGGAGGAGGGTGGGAATCCAGCGTAGACAGAGCTTCTGGTTTGAGATGTAGCAGTTCCCAAACTCTGGTGTTTTAAAGTGTTTTAAGTTCATTAATAGAAGTTCGTTACTCATGTTACGCACACTCCGCTGTAACCCGACACTACTCTGATAGTGCCAGTCCCAATCCTGGACATAGGAGGAGGGAGACGCTAAACATCTTTTCTATTGCACAGCGCCGTTAAACTCAAACAGCAACTAATATTAGTTAGAAATGTCGTCCTTTTAGGCAACCACAGTTGAGATCAGACGATGCCATCTTCCACTCTTGTTTCTCATTATGTAGCGCAAGCACTTAGAGGAGGAGGAGGATGCGGTTCAATCGGGATTTCACCCTTTATTGCGTTTGATAGGTTGATAGTGTGATTGGTTAAAATCGGTTTTCAGTCGAATTGGTGTAAGGAAGGAGAGTAGAAGGGTGGGAGGTAATGGAAGAGAAAGAGAAATTAAGGAAACTCCGAAAGAGAGAATGGGTTTTAGGGAGGAAGAAATGGATTAAATTGAAAGACGTAGTGGATGGAAAATTGGAGAGATTGTGGATGGACAATGGAGAGAGAGAGAGAGAGAGGGAGATAGAGAGACAGAGACAGAGAGACAGACAGACATAGAGAGACAGAGAGAGACAGAGAGAGACAGAGAGAGACAGAGAGAAACAGAGAGAGAGATATTGGAAGGAGGGGCGGAGGAGAGCGATGGAGAGATAAAAACAGAACTAACGCGCAGATGTTTTTTGCTGCAAAGGTTAATTTCTCATATTTTAGAGTGCGATCGATATCTTACCATTTTAATTTATTCCGGTCATAGACAGTTCCCTCGCGCGATTTTAATTTATTCTAGTTGTCATTTTTTTTCTTAATGTCATTTTAAATAATTCCAGTCGTAGAGAGTTGATCGGAGAAAGCGATATGCAAAAGACGAATCATTATTAGCGTCAGAGTTCATCATCATCATCATCATCATCATCATCATCATCATCATCATCATCATCATCATCATCATCATCATCATCATCATCATCATCATCATCATCATCATCATCATCATCATCATCATCATCATCATCATCAGCAGCAGCAGCAGCAGCAGCAGCATCATCATCATCATCATCATCATCATCATCATCATCATCATCATCATCATCATCATCATCATCATCATCATCATCATCATCATCATCATCATCATCATCATCATCATCATCATCACCACCACCCAACCTGTGCTAAGCAGTGTGTTACATGATGTGCTAGTAACAGATGATACAAGTTTTGAAGGAGCCGAATTTAACTGTATATGGCAGCCATACAAGGCGCCCATCTGTTCTACAGCTCAATTTTACAGTCGCCCTCCAGCGAATGAAAGGCTGAGCCAACCTTAGCGGGTATCGAACCCGCGTCCTTCTGATCTTCGTTCCAGCCTGTTACCATTCAAACATCTCCCTCCCCAAAGTTCGAAGCTGCGATTAAAATCTATATAAATAAAGAGAATAATCTGTCTGTCTGTCTGTCTGTCACAGCGATGTTTGACCGGGATGCGTTTCTACAGTTTTCGAGCTTTTCACTCGAAACCTCACTACTATGTCGGGGTGGGCATGACACACCCAGTGGTCGGCTTCGCGTCCCCCGTTTTCATCGATACCATGGTGTCCCGGGCCAAAACCTACCCGGGCAATGCATTATTAGCTGGTAAAAAACTTACACTCAACCTATTTTCACTCGCCAGATGGCGCCGCCGGGTTAAGCAGCTACAGTACGGATTAACTAGAGGATTGAAACTTTCACTGAACTAAACCCGGCCAACGCCGGGTTAAGCAGTGTTTTGTTGCTTATTCGCTAGAGGGATTGAAACACCAAAAACGCCGGGTTAGCAGCTTGGCGCCCCCCGTTTTGACCGCTACCATGGTTTCCCGGCACAAAACCTCCGAAACCCGGAGAACGCCGGGTTCACCAGCTAGTCTAATATATTGGCAGTGGACGAAGCCACTGAATATCGCTGAAGAGAAAATCCAGAGAGCAATCGTGATCATAATCTCGAAATTTGTACAGCGCCCAAAAAAGCTAAGTCAAAGGAACCAGCTTATTCGCAGATGCTTAGTCAAAATATAATCGACAGGCGGGGTGGAGGTTTAAATCGGTTCCAGGTCTAGATCCAACGGGATCAGGAAGGCAGACAGTCAGACGGCTAAGGTGGATGGTGTGGAATTGAAATGACGTGGGAGGTAAGGGGGAAGAGGAGGAATCGAGAAAGGATTTTTTAAAGATCAGTGCATGCAGTCTGGAATGAAAGACCTGTGGAGAGATAGCAAGAGGTGAGGTTTTGATGAGTTCATGAGATGGACCAGATATTTACGTAATACATTCGGGAGTTTGTTTCAGAGAGGTGGAACAGCTGTGGCTATGGAGCAATTCGCAAATTTTAGTGATGAGGTGACGGAAGGGCGGAGAAATGTTATGGCGGAAGAGGTGCGGGTTGAGCGAAGTGGTTGGATCGCGAACAGCTTACGGAGAGAGGGGGGTGCGGGCGGGTTGAAATGTATGGTAGGTGAGTGATATGACCTTATATCTATAAGTTCACGTGTTTTAAGTGGGTAGAGTGATTTGAGAAGAGGAGCGATGTGAAGGTGTTTTAGGGGTTTTAGTGACAGCACGGGCGACAGCGTTCTGAATGATTGGGAGGTGATTTATTTGGATGATGTCTATGTTCAGAAAGAGTGAATTGCCGTGGTCTAATTTTTCGTGAACTGTAGATGTATCGATTTTAGATGCAGTTTTGAAGTCGAGCATAGGGCGGATTCTGCGATGGTCACATACATTCTATAGTAAGAGCGGAAAAGGTGGGTGGTGTGTTCGGAGAAGCTAAGGTTTTGGTCAAAATCACTCCTAGGTTGCGGACAGGAGAATTGGCGGTTAATGTGTAGATGGATGCAGAGTTAAGGTTGAGAGAGATAGAGGATCAGGAATTTTCTTGGTCACGCAGGCCTATTAGTATGATCTGGTTTAGACTGGTGCAAGCATATGAAATTTGATGTCATCCAGAAGAAGATTTGGGTAACCACGTGGAGAAGATGATCTATGTTTGGGGATGATGTTTGGAGAGAAAGAGATGAATAGTTGGGTGCCGTCAGCATATAGATGATGATGAACTGAGGATGCTTTGGTGAGGGAGATGAGTGAAGTAGTGAAAAGGATGAACAAACGGGCCCCGAAAACAGTACCTTGTGGAGCACCACAGGTCGTGTGAGGGCATGAATTGGATGAGGTTTCCGATTTTTTAACGGAGAAAAAGAGCGGGGCGAGCGATAGGATTGAATCCAGAGGAAGCAGTGTCAGTAAAAACGAACCAGGTTGACAGTCTGTGGAGTAAGATGTTGTGATCAATGGTATCGAAGGCTGCAGAAATATCAAGGAGACAGAGGCAAGAGACCTGTTGATGAGAGATGGCAGAAACCAGATTATTGTAGAGGGAAGTGAGTAGTGTTTCGGTTGAGTGCCGCTTGGTACAACCAGACTAGTGTGGGTTGAGGAGTGAGTTGGAAGTCAGGCTATGCGGGCATTTACTTTAGAGATGAATGACAGGTTAGAGACAGGTCGGTAATTAGAAAGGATTTCTTTATCCACTGATAGTTTCTTGAGGGGTGGAGTGACTAATGAGTGCTTGAAGAGGAGGGGAAATTGTCAGTAGACAAGCAGAGGCTGAATATATTATTTTGGGAATGATGGGAACAAGGATAAGTAAGGACATAGGTATAGAATCGAGTTCGCACTGCTTGTTTGGAAGAGTTTGTAGTATATGGGATACTTCAAGCTCTGATGTTGGTTTGAAGATAGATAACGATGATCGAGTTTGGGAAAGTGGAGAGTCATGAGTAGAGGAGGGAGTATATGCAGGTGATCGGTGGTGGTTTTGGAAAGGCGTGATTGAAAAGAGAGACGGAGGGTAGAAATTTTGCCGAAGAAGAAAGAGCAGAACGACTCAGCTATTGAAGAAGATGAAAGAGAGTTTGGAAGTGGGCTGGAGGAGTTCCGCTGGGGGAGTTGGTTTATGGTTTTCCAGAAAAGGCGAGATTAGAGGATCGAGACTGGCATAATTATGAGTAAAATCTCTCTTTAGCTGTAGCCAGTAGGTTGTGGTATTTATTCGGGGCAGCTTTTAGGATATATAGAGCAGGTAAGGATCACGGGTTCGTTTGTAATTGCGTTCAAGACGTCGACGAAAAGATTTGAAGGCCTTGAAATAAGAATTATACCAAGGGTTGTTAGAGTGAGAGTCGGATTTGGTAATGATAGGAGCGTGTTTGTTAAGGAGCACAGAGAAAACAGGAGGTCATCAAGAGAGGATGGAGGATTTAGAACGAGGTCTGAACTCTGAAGAGTTATGATGTAGGTAGCGTAACTAGCGTTGTGTACACAGAAAGGGCTGACGTTGTGCATTCTGTTTGATATTGACAGATTTTTTGTGTTGAATTCGGTCAAAAACGAAATCAGTTGCTGTTAAGAATAACTCTTTCTTCAAGATATTGAACTAAATAATCACGTTTGGATATCTCAGGTAAATGTCCGAATCGATATGTACCGCCTGTGAATTTTACACATTGGTTTTGTAGAAACTCGGAAATAGGCCTACATGTACTGTAGTCATTGCATGAGAGCATTAGATATGTACCCCAAGCGCGGAGTAGGCAATCGCACTACAATGGGACAGCAAGACATTTTGGGATGAGAGAACCGTTACTTCGGAATTCTTTGTCAAATGAGATTACTGGTCCACCTACTATATATCAGTTTAAACGGAAATTAAAGACATATCTTATGGATGCACACACAAGATTGCATAATATGGCTATAGACTATGCACTGACTTTCTTGTTTTTTTTACTTCAAGGCAGTTTTGTTTCATGTTTATTTTATTTTATAATGTTGAGTAGGCCTACATTCAATTGTGAAACGTTAACAGGTTGACTCGGATGGCGGAACCTTGTGTTCCTTGAGGGTGTACAGTGTACAGTGTACACCCATTGATATCATCGTATGTACCTTTACTGGAAATATATGCTATTGATGAATGATGATCAATAAAATAGAATAAAAATTGTTAATTCACTCATTCAATCGCAATTTGTATAGCGCTGGATTTGTAGTCAAATCGAGAACCAACGAGTGACCGAGTGATTGGTAACAGTGCAGTTGCCCGACCAATTGAATAGATTGATGCGTTGAAGGCTGAGGGAAAGGTAATAATAATAATAATAATAATAATAATAATAATAATAATAATAATAATAATAATAATAATAATAATAATAATAATAATAATAATAATAATAATAATAATAATAATAATAATAATAATTATATTCTTTATTATTTCAAATAATAATAATAATAATTATATTCTTTATTATTTCAAACCAACAGATGCAGTAAGATTACATTGAAACATGAAAGTACAATCAAGATCTTAATTAAACTCACGGTTTGGCAGTCATATGCAAGCACCGCCCTAGAGGGGAGTTACCATGAATCGATTCGTGTACCTTATGCTCTCCTGGCCATGAGTGTTACTATTACTCTATCCTCCTCCCAAAAGTAAAGGTAAAGCGTATTGACGGAGCCGAGGAAATTAGGTCAAGATTTCCGTATTAAGCGGTACTCCGATAATTTAAGATCCGTAAGGATGGAGTCGCAAGATTCCTGGTATTAACTTAGTCATGTCTGAAACAAGTATAGAACCAAGGGCGATAATAGAGCAATAGGTTGAACTGTAAAGGCAAATGGGGAAGGGAATAGATGAATGGTAATATTCTTGCACGAAGAACATAAGATCTTGAAAGACGCGGTTCGATTCCCCGCAAGCCCCCTCTAGGTCGACTCAGCCTTCCACGCTATAGGGGACAGCAGTAAAATGTGCGGGCGCATAACAGGCTTCTGAGACGTTCAATAAGATCTTGAAAATTGTACCGTCATGTTTCAATGTAACTTTGTAGTTTGTCAGCGAGCTTGTGAATAAACATAAATATATCATTATGAACCTTAGGTGAGCTACTGAATCTGAGGCCCAAGCTAAATCGGATCACTGCTAATTAGGACGACATGATGAGGAGCTTAATGAGCAGCTTACTAGCATGACAGACATCTCGGGGCCGAAAAACCTCTGACTCGTCTGACAGGCGAGTTGCTTCCAGCCCCAAGGTCAGGGACTTAGACGGCACGATCCATTCTGCCGGTCCATCGCAGGTAACTGTCAACCGGGGAGAGGGGGGTCGGATCTAAATGGTATTGGACCTTCAGGGGAATTTCTCAATCCATTGCTAAGTGAGGCGGCCTACCTACCTACCTCAAGTCTTCCCTGGCCTATAGGTGCTGAAACCCCGGTAGGCGGTTTGAGCGCTGTCGAGCTGGAGGCTGCCAGCCGCCTGTTGGAATTGCGAACCTAGTAAGAGTGTAGGAGCAGGACAATACTTGCGTATACATGAATAACTGTATTCATGCCAATCTGTGTAGTCACAGCCGTAGACAGGAGCGTGCTTCGCATAGATCTGTGCGATGCCATCGGGCAATTCGATTATAGTGTTTCATGGTTGCTGGCGGAATATAAAGTATTTCAAGGTTGCTAATAATATATATATATATATATATATATATTATATATATATATATATTTCTCGGTGTACTAGCAGAGATATGGATTGCACGCGAGCCCATAACTGTTCTGCATCGTGGCTCAGCTAAAAGGTCCGTACATCATGATGATCGCAAGCAACGGGGAGGGTAACCAGTTCCCTCGTGCGAATCAATTGATAGTTATTTTATACGAGTCGTATACAGCTTTTACTTGAAATCGATCAGTGGCAGAAGACTCGTGCAGAGCAACAACAGACGTCGAAACTGCGATTAAAAGGAAGTCGAAGAAGTCGTTGGGTTGAAACACCTGAATAACGAGTTCAACTGATCTGTGTGAAAGTGCTCCGACCAATCTTCAGAAGAAGATTCATGAGGTGAATCGAAAATAAAACAGTATTTCAACTCTCTTTCCCTCCCTCGCTGCCTCCCTCCCTCGGATCATCGCAGTCTATAGGGATTTGATTTAAAGGAATTGGCCACCAGTTGTCTGTCTGTGTCGTCTGTGTTGCCGAGAACGAAGTCGAAGTCGATGAGCAGAGATTGAAATCAACCAACGACGAAGGCAAGTAGCGACATCTGTTGAACTTCACCTCAGATGCATTCTCCTTTCACACTATGATCAGACTCCTTAAATCTCTGTGGAGCATAGAGTAGTCAAGTGACTAGCGTTGTGGATAGTCAGAGCAATATCGAGGGTTCAGGACAAAGGTTTTCTGCTCCACTTGAGCCCCTTTTAGACTTCAGATACAAAATGACGACGTCGACTGCAGACTGTTGGTCTAAGGCAGACTGTTGTCCATCTGACCTCAGTCATATATCGAGATTACTAGAAAATCAAGTTGCTTTTTCAAACAATTGGTTGGTACATGTTATCTTTTCATTCGGTTGACTGTTTCTTTTCAGTTGCCTGTCGAAGTTTTCCTAAGCTAGGCCAGTTGCCTTGACAACCATCATGTGGCGTTATTACCTGCCGATGGCGTTGGCCTTAGTTGCCTTATCAACCAGCGAAATGGTACCAGGCGAAGTGGGATGCATTTTATATTGTGACACAATGAAAATGCCTGGTACAAAGTTACGATACAGCCGCTATCGGTGCGAAGAGGATCAGGTAGGAAGTAGATGTGAGACAAGTTGTCAAGCGGTGGGGAATATCTAATTTTCCCATCTACAGGTTGTTGTATTCCGTCCGTCTAACGTCTCATTGTCTCCTTATAGGATAGAACAACAGTAGGTGCTGTTCGTAAGACACTTCTTTACTTATAAAAACACATCGCAATTTTACACATAGATCGAAAATACAAAACCTCATCAAATACGAACGACGTCTAACAACTGCTCGGCAGAGTGACTAGTAACGCCCCGTTTTCTTACTAACCGTCGACTGCAACATTCATGATCCTCTTGCACCGAATTTCTTGAACCTCGTTTCCTCAGTCAATCTTCCCCAACATGTCCACTTGCCGACCCATATCAAGAATCACACCCTTGATCTCCTCACAACCTCAGCCGCTCTTCTCTTTTCTCCCAAGCTATCAACCTCTGTTCTCAACATTACTGATTATTATCATATCATGGCTGACCTTGAAATCAGGCCTTTCGCTCGGCCTTCTCCTTTGACTGATTTTTTCCGTCTCACCGGGTCCATAGACCACCAGACCTTCATCCAAGATATCCTTGACTCCCAACTGGTTCTTAACCCTCACTCTTTCCTTGATGACCTTTTTTCTTGTTACCATTCCACACTCTCCAACCTCCTTGACATTTATGCCCATTCATCAACAAACACAGTTCACACACCAGCAACCCTTGGTTTACTTCCTACCTCCAAGCCTTTAAAACTTTCCGCAGGCGTCTTAGGCACATCCACCAGAGCACCTTCGACCCCGCAGCTACAGCAAAAGCTTTCCAAATCCTGAAATCAGCCACCAATACCATAAACTCATCGCTATATCTATCATCTTGGGCTTTCCACTCAAAGCTGAAGTCTCACCTTTTCACGTACTCCTACCTTACTCATCTGATCCCCCGCTTTCCAATTCTTCTCGCCCTAACAGCTGCCCTGCTCTGCCTCTTCTCTTGATCTGGCCTTCTGGAAACCGGACTCGGACATCCTTTGGACTACTCTCTGGAAAATCCCACTGGTTTGACGTGGGCTTCGAGTGGGGATAGAAGTTTGGAGATTACGATTACGACTTTCCCTTTATCTGTCTTCCCTACAAGTAAACACACAGGGACCGACAGAAACAGATCTACCACCAAACGACCCAGAGAAGTGGTACCCCATCAGTCACCTTAAGATCACCTCGAAGTGCCATCATAAGACACCTTTGGCTGACCACGGCCGCCTACCGAATCCTTCTAATACTTTGCAAGACGTGTTATGTCACAATATACAGAGGAAATGGATGAATGTTTTGCAAGGGAGTGGACGGAAGGTTGAGGTCGATGAACCTCCAAGTAATACAGCCTCCGTTCGTTTTGCTACCCAGGACGACATTCCAAACACAGTAATAAAATTCGTTTCATAAACACGTTCAATTTTGTCCTTTTCTGGTTGCGGTCGTTCAAAATGATGAAGGAAACACAGAACACCTTAATGGCAGTTTTCCTATTTTCTCATTCATATTTTGAAAATTTCGTTTCTCTACGTAGCCGTTAACAGGACTTCTTAAACTGTGAAACTTCATTTCAATAAATCGCAGGACATAGAATACGGGTCGAAAATGGCACTCGCATTGTTGTCAATGAGCTTCCTAGTAAGAACTCAACAAAAATGTCTATGAAATATGCCAAATAAGCCAAAGATAACTTCATAGTCAGGATGTATTTCCCACATAATCCATATTAAAGGTGATATAATATTTCCAAATAAGATAATCTTAGGCTCAGGCCCGGCTCAAGACATTTGGCGGCCCTAGGCAAACCGGCGGCCCTAGGCAAACCGGCGGCCCTAAGCAAACCGTCCGAAAATTGTTAGATTTTCGTCATGGTAATTTCATCCATCTTTTTTGGAATTTCATCTTACAAGAAAAGTTTATGACCTTCTTTTTTTAAGAATTCGCCTCACAAATGAATGTCATGACCTTTTTTTTAGGAATTCACGGTTACACCTGCGCGATTTATTACACCAACACTATAAACCAACACTATAATACTTCCATCTAGCAAATAATAATTAAATAATTTTGGAAAAATGGAAAATTGGCGGCCGAATCGAGCCTCTTAGGCTATATATAATGCAGTCGTTGGGCTTGACATCTTTCTGCAATTTCAGGTGTGGAAAAGGTCAAGAATTCTTCTGGTTTGTGTTTGTGCCATGATTTTCCTAACCGTGTCTTGATGTCCGTTCTTCTTGAACATAGGTTTGTATGCAGACGATGAATTACACGAGTAACTTAACGATGCTGAAGAGCGAAAGAAGCAAGGATTCGATCGTTTTCCTGTCTCGTCACTGCGCCAAAGCGGAGGACTGCAAGGAACACTGTGGAATGGTCGAAAATACAGAGATCACGTCATGCGTCTCATGCATGAAGACAACCACTTTCGGACACGAAGGTAAACTGATCTCAGAGATGGAGTGTATTCGCTACACCAAGGAATTAATTGACCGGTGGAACGAAATAATTATTGAACCGTAGTATCCCGACCCAGAAACTCCGTAAACTGCTGAGCCGACCATGGAACCGAATGTGGGAATGAAAACAAAAGAGAAAGAAAAGAGCCACGTTCGCTACTTCGATCTGTGCGCAACTTTTCTTCTCCTCCTTCGACCGATTTTAACTTTATTTTCGATTGATAAACTTTGTAGAATTTTTCTATTCACTAGAAGAAATTCAAGTAACATTCCTGAATAATATTGATAATATTAATAATACTTGTTCATTAAATTCAAACTGACAAATACGCAGTCAGATTAATGATAGAGTATTAACAGTTGACAACAAGTTTAACAGGAGTCTAATTTAACTGTATGGCAGCCTGCAAGACGCCCCTCTGTCCTACTGCTCATTTTACAGTCGCCCCCTAGGGAGTGTAGGGAGCGAAAAGGCTGAGTCAACCTTTATGGGGCTAGCGGGTTTCGAACCCGAGTCCTTGTGATCTTCGATCCAGCATGCTACCATTCAACCATGCTACCCTTGAGCAGAGGACACGGGGCGGCAAAGAACCCGCAAATAAGCTGGAGCACAGCCCACCGCCAGACTAAGGAAAATACCCTGTATACCACACGCTGGGTTAGGGTTTTAACCTTCTTGGAGGATAGTAAAAGGGTCTTTGTCATCAAAGACCATTTTAGGAAGTGCAAGACAACTCTTGAAATAAGTACAATTGTATCTTTTCAAAATATAATTTCGAAACTGGCAAACACCAATTGCGTGACATTCCCGAATTGTCTTTCGGGAATGTCATCTGAAAAATACTCTCTACAACATAAAAAAACGCATTTGAATATCAGAAAGAGATTGACATGACGAGATTAGGAAACAGAGGAAACTATATAGACAAATCGATTTATGCAGAATAATGAGAGAGGGAAGGGATTCAGGGAGAGAAGGAATGAGGAAAGGAGGGATGGCAGATGTTACAAAGCAGAGGCTAGGAGGGAGGGAATTTTCTACCAAAGCAATCAGAAAACAATGAAATCCTAGCACTAGCCGATATTCCTAACATGTAGTAAGTAAAACATCCGGGTTCACGTGAGTCGGATACTGTTTCTATGTCGTCCTAAGAAAATGGACTTAGTGACAACTAGTGACGAAATTCATAGACCGACTTAAAATCTCTGAATATTCCCAACCGAATGAAAGGTCTTTCGTCGACCAATTAAAGGTTTGGTCTCAATTTCCGTCGGTTGATCCGTTCCATCGATTGTCTCTTCTTATCGACCGAAAACAGACGAAGCGACGATGAGAGCCGCCGTCGCAGTCGCCAGGTGGCAGCGTAATGCAAAGGAGGGTGGTCGTTGAGCGGCCATTGAGTGACTGGCACCGTGCATTGGCTGCTGCTGCTGCGATTCATCCCATTCATCGTTCAAAGGATTCGTCTTCTTCTCATTGATGACTGGACCGGCAACTCCGATCGGCATCTCCGCTTGGTGGCGCTCCACGACAGACTTCAGCTGCGGAAAGTCTGCGTTGCATCCACTCGTTCGGCAGATGAATAGGAAGTTCTTAAGGAAGCCACTCCTCGTCGTCTCTCTCTCCTCATAGACGACGACATCGCCTGCTTCCTTTAGTCTCTCGTCTAGTTCCATGCGATCCCCGGTCGAGTTGTAGGCAGCAGCGTCGCGTTGTGAGATGCACTGTCTGCGCATTGAGATCAACAGCGCCTCTGGTGACGACAAGTTGTATTTGGCGACGACGGCACAGAAGAATCGATCGAAGACGGAACAAGGACGCAGAAGGGAAAGAGACAATAGAGAGCCATCGACATCGCATTCTGACGACGAAGAGGAGGAGGAGGAGGAGGAGGAGGACGTGTCTCTGCTCTCGTCGTCATCGGTGCCACCGCCGCCGCAAATGAAGCAATCGATGGTCGACTGCTTGGCTGTTTCCGTTGGGAAGTGGCGGTTGCAGAGAGAGCCTGTGCAGTGGAACATGAGTCTGCGCAGCTGCGGTCCAACATCGGTGGCTATCAAGTCCGGACCAAAGCGTCTCTTGAACGACAGAATCTCCGACACAGAGACACAAGATCGGTTGAAGTGGGACTGACTTCCATCAGCAGCCAACACGTACGACATGAAGCATCTCTGCCCTTCCCCATTCTCCTCCTCTGCTCTACTCCCCGCACAGCGACTGACGATGGTCCCCGTTGCAGCAGTCTCTGCCGTCAGCTGCGCCCCACAAGGACCCTCGTCCGGCAGCTGTTGGGAGCAGGTGAAGCAGCGAAGGGCAGGCGCTGGAGCCGAGTCCTTTAGTTCGTCTGGCAGTCGACGGTTGCACTTGGATGACCAGCACAGGTACACGTGAGTGTCTAGGTCACTGGAATTACCTGGAATCACGACGAGGTCTCCTCCTTCGCTTAATGAGTGGCGCTGGAACTCGACTGCTCGGCGTTGGCTCAAGCACGAGCGCCGGACGTTAGAGGAACGAAGCAGTTGGCCGAACGACTCCAGACGAACGACGTACGAGAGACTGCAGAGGTCGCTTGGGTCTGGGCAGCGGCGCAGGAGAGACTGGTTAGAGGACAGACGATTACCCTCAGCGTCGCAATCGTCGCCCGCATCTTGAGAGCAGACGAAGCAGAGACGGGTCTCGGGTTCAAAGGCCGGAAAGCGAAGATTACATCGAGACTGGAAGCACATCGTTAGGAAGTAAATGGACTTATGTGCCGCATCTTCCTTCGAATAGATGGCGCTGCTGGTGGTGGTGGCAGTGCCAGTGGTGCTGTTGAGGGTGGCGTAGCTCGTTCTGTATCTGTTGGCGTCATCTCTGCTCAGGCAAGACCTAACGACAGCAGCGACCAGCTGTGTCTCCAGTTGGACCTTGTACCAGAGCACACAGCCGTACGACTGGTCGACAGGACAACGTCTGACGAGCTGTGACTCATTCATCTGGATGTTGTTCGCAGACAGAGAACAGGTCGAACTCGTCTCGTCATTGCATTCATAGCACCAGGTCTGCACCGTAGTCTCCGGTCCATCGACAGCGCTTTCGTCATCAGCGAATCTCCAGTTGCAGCCAGAAACATCGCTACAGACGAAGAGGTGCGTCTCTAGGGAGCTGTCTCCGCTGTCAACGCCGACCAGATCGCTGCCCAACTGTCTCTCGTAGTTCCTCAGGTCGGTGGCAGATAGACAGGTGCGCGACACAACGACCTTCTTCTTCGTCTTCTGTTGGGCATCGGAATCGTTTCTTCTCGTCTTGTAAGTCATGGCACAGTGGAAGGGACCACCGACTGAAGGACATCTACAGAACACATTCAATGTTCATGTCTCTCTCTCTCTCTCTCTCTCTCTCTCTCTCTCTCTCTCTCTCTCTCTCTCTCTCTCTCTCTCTCTCTCTCTCTCTCTCTCTCTCTCTCTCTCTCTCTCTCTCTCTCTCTCTCTCTCTCTCTCTCTCTCTCTCTCTCTCTCTCTCTGTTTGGTTACAGAACGTAGCAGCTATAATTACGCTCTGCGCCAAGCGTAAATATAGCAACCTCCCCCAAATATAAACTTAATCAAAAACGACCAAATTTGTTATCTCGAATATAATACTTACTACAAATATGTTCAAACGACAATTTTAAATAAGCCTGCACGGTTAGGCATCTATCTATTAACATGATATAAATTATACACTGCGGATTATACTAGAAAGGGCAAGAGAGAGAAATCGACCAGTGTATTTTTTCTTTATTGACTTCACAAAGGTCTTTGATATGATCAGACATGATCAGCTCTGGTTAGCTAACCATGCTTGAAATGGCTTTCCACCCAAATTGACACAACCATTGCAAAATCTGTACAAACAATAACGCGCCAATGTCAGGACAGACGATCACACTGCAACATGGTTCATGTCAAAAGAGGAGTCCGACAAGGATGTAACCTCTCGCCATACTAGCAGAACATGTGATGCGAAAGGCACTATCGGGATTCACCGGGATTCAGGATTGTCGGAAAGACCATCAACAATCTCAGGTACGCGCCTACGCGAATTACATCGTTTTAGTGGCTACATCGTCAAAAGAATTACAAGAGACTCTGAGTCGAGTCGAGAATGCAGAAGAAGAATTCGGAATATTGATCAGCGCGGCAAAGACGAAAGTAATAACGAACATAAAGGAAACACTCGAGATAAAAGTGGACACCGTAGGACTTGAGCAGGTAAAATCCTTTGTGTACTTGGTGAGCAGAGTAACTGCACGAACGATGTTAATCAAGTCTGGCCATGGGGATGGCGGTCATGGTCAAATTGACGAAAATATGGAAGAACAAGTCAATACAAAATGACACGAAATTACGGATAATGATGGCATTGGCATGGCCGACAGCAACATATGGATGTCAATTGGGGCTGTCCCTCATTGCGCACATGTGCATGAATTTGTGTGTAAATGAATATCTAAACAGTTTCTTTTGAGAACCGTCCAACCATACTGCGCCAAATTTCCTAATTTTCTTCATTCGTATTTTCACTTTTTTTTAGCTGCGTCTCTGTAGCAACTATACAGCTGAATATTGAAATCAAAGGACGAGAATATATAACAGGAAATACACTTAACAAGCTGTGTTGCCAACTGGGACAGAAGAATAATTAGGAGATGCTGAAGACAAGAGAGGAAATTATGCTTAGTGAAAAAGTAGGTAAATAGTAGTTAACTACAAATTGAAATATTTCGGTTTAATTACTAGTTGCAAACTCGCGCTCATGAAGAGTCAGTCACTTATTCCGCTTTGATCTGCTTGTCCCTCGCGCAAGGACTTCGATGGCTCAGCATCGTGCTTTTGCCATCCTTGGCCCTTCCCTTTGGAATGACCTGCCCCCTCTCTCCGTAGCAAGATATTGCTTGGGATCTCGCCTTCTTCTCTCCGCTGCCTAAAGACCTTTCTTTTCCCTCGGGGCTGACACGCTGGGAGCGCCTCTGAATAGTCTATACTGTGAGAGGCGCTTTATAAATAATCATATAAGATAAGATAAGATAAGATATTCCAGGTCAGATGTCTACACAGATATTATTGAGAAAAAGTATTCCGAGATTTATCTAGGCGCCGATTGAAGCAACACGGGCAACAAAACAACCGACAACAGCGTTATAACTCAACAAAAGACTTTTATTTAGATCTGACGGGTTTGTTATTGGTCTTTGTTATCTGGTCTGAAAAATTCCTGTTGCCTGACTGGAAAGGAACTGAGTCAGAGGTCAATTAATCACAGCCTGGTACTGGAAGGCAATTGGCATTTGTCCAAAAGCTGAAGTCAGGTCGAGTCAGTGAGATTCTTCAAAGACAGCAATAGAGCGACAACAGTCTCTACTCCGTTTGTCGACACAAGGGCTTACAAAATCCAAGTGCCAAGAAGACGGATAGGGACTGAACGGGGAAAGGAAATCCGACCTCAGTCGACTGCCATACGACAATTACTCTTACTTAGTCTTGATTTAGACATTTTCTATTTATCAAAGCCAGAAGAATCAGCGAAATGCTTCGTTCAACTGATTAGCTCCACTTTCCAGGCGAATAGAAACAAAGCCTTCATCTATAAATAAGATGTCGATAGACAAAACTGCGAGAGAGAGAGAGAGAGAGAGAGAGAGAGAGAGAGAGAGAGAGAGAGAGAGAGAGAGAGAGAGAGAGAGAGAGAGAGAGAGAGAGAGAGAGAGAGAGAGAGAGAGAGAGAGACACACACACAGACAGACAGACAGACAGACACACAGACAGACACACAGACAGACAGACACACAGACAGACAGCGCATATACCTTGCTAAAGCGGTGTCATTCATCTGTTTCAAATCGATTCCTTCGAAATCACACGATGGATTATCGATGCTTGAGCAGAAGTAGCACTCGAGCGTCGGCACTTGATCCGAGTCGAGATATCTGGAGTTGCACAGCGACTGATTGCAGTGGCTTAAGCGCAGTTCGACTAACTCCATGAGTCCCCTTCGCTCGACGCTTGGTACTCGCAGTCGACCGATTAACTCTGGTCCGTATCTGCGTTCGTAATCTCGCAGTTGGACCGTCGTCCAACATGTCCGGTTCAGAATGTGTCGATGTCCTGTGTCTGGATGAATCGTAAATGCCATTCCACATTCGTCGTCTGTGTTCGGACAATCGACTTGTAAGAATGCCTTGTCTCTGATCTAATTGTTGCACAGAAACAAAACAACGACAAGACTAACGGTGTCATTCAATTCACACACCTCTTGTATTGTATTGGCGGCTCAGATGGCTGCATCAATTAATCAACATATTCGTTTAGTTCAACAAATCCAGTTGACAATAACGCAACACATTACAGAAGAACGATAATAGTAGAATGGCTTTAATAGGAGAGAAGAAACGGATGTGTTCATTAATTCGCATGTTTGAACAAAACACGAGGAATAAAATTACATTTATCTTTACCAGGAAGGGTACAATTGTGAGCAAGTCGTATTTATTTTGTCGTGGGGAGAAAACATACCAAGGACCTGGTAAGGTACACAACAAATCTTTTAAAATAAGCCAGCATCTGCAGCATCAATCATGTTATCCAAACGTGGGATGGAGGGCAAAAGGAAGCCTCTGCGCATTCGATGTTACATGCGTTCTAACCTGTCCCTATCATATTTGCTGGTATAATCCCACCAGGCTGGAGATGCGTATATAAGGTGAGAAATAGTGGTGGCCCTTGCTACAAACCATGGTCTCTGAAAACCCCGAGTGCGTACAGAGAGGTGGAAGTTGATGTCAGGACTCTGTCGATATGTTTAGACATAAGGGTTATCCCAGAACTTTAAGAGTACGATATCGACTCTTTCTGCTTAATGAATGATGGGAGGTATGTTTGACCCTTTCTGGCCCCTTTTGGAGAAGATTATCTCTCGAATTTTGGTTGGGTTTAACTTGAGGTTATTGTTGACAATTGTTGTTAGCCCATATCGCCATGTGATCATATTCTTCAACCATTGTTCGAATGCGTGATGAACCTACTATTAAATAAGTGTCATCCGCATATTAAACAAAATGATCAAAACTATATTTACGGTGAAGATCGGACGGGCCAACCACTGAACGTTGGGCAACACTAGCATTAATTGAAGCTACTTGTGATACAACCCCTTGGAATCTGGTGATGTGCTTACGGTCCTGAAGATAACCGCCTAAGCAATTATATAATTATGTGGTCTGGAAAATCGAGGGACCCTAGCCTTTGAAATAGATTATAATGGCGAATAGTGAGAAAGGCTTTTGAGAAATCCACTGAAACCACAATTACAAATTCATTATCCTGCAGGAGGGCAGTGATGCGGTGAAGAATTAAGTAAGTAGTCTTTTATTAGTACAAGACAAACGCTCATACTTTACAACCACAATACACACATTGGCAAAAGATAAAAAACACAGTATCAATAAGAAACAAAAGAAGCAGTATTATAAACAATTTGATAATGTCTCATTTACATAAATATCTATAACAAAAGTTATGATCTAAGGAACGTAAACATTACTGAGTGTACAAATAGAGCCAGGGTAGATATCAGAACAGGCACTAGGATTAGTATTAACCCAGTTTTTATAGTTGCACAGTGAGCGAATGACGAAGGATTTCTTATTATTATTATTATTAATGAGCTTTTATATAGCGCCCCTTCAAGGTTATCTACTCAGGAGCGCTCCTAGTCCAACCACGGCTAAAGAGAGTAGTTTTTAAGTTTGCAAGAAACAAGGTAGAGTGAGTCATAGGGACCAGGCGAAGTGCAACAGGAAGGCCATTCCAGGTTGCAGGTCCAGCGACCGAAAAAGAACGTCGCTGCATAATGGCTGTCCGCGTGCGGGGGACCAATAGCTCGGCCTGGTCAGCCGAGCGAAGAGCAGATCTCGGCTTATGCAGCAGTGTATTAAAGTGCGGTAATTCAAATGCATGTTCCCTTTTTCGAAAGTTGAATTTATGAAGGTGCTCTGCAGGCAGTAATTGGCGAAGACAGTGTTGGGGTGACTGGATGCTTTTAAAGAACTTCAATTCAATTTGTTCACAAATCTTCTCCAAAATTATAATGTCACCACTAAAGAGGTTACTGCGCCCAGCCCTGCGCACAAACAAAGTACTATGCATTTCAGTTGAATTGATATGCGTAACAACAACTGTCAGGTCTCACAAAATACGAGACGTTTGTTCCTTTAGTAAATGACTGTGACTGGCAAGAGATCGTATACACCATTCGACTTACCTGGTTACCAGAACAGTCCTTATTCGTCGAGTCACAGTTGTAGCAGACGAGACTGTTAACTACATTCGCGGTTAGTAACATCATCCACAGACCAACAACTGCCAGCGCTACATCCATTTGCATCGTTAACATTACAGATCAAACACAACTCCTGTTACATTTAGACCTATTCATATATTTGACGACAATATTTCAGTTCATGTTTTCTCTCCATTCGTCGCCATTTTTTCGAAAACGGTTGTAAATCACGTGACCCAGTGACGTCGTATAACGTTCACGCAACGACATCTCTTTTAAGCGTGTCTAGATTCCGAGCGGATGAGCGAAATCCGCAGTAAGCGCTGGTTAGTAGTTGAGCAATCAGTCGCTAGGCAGATTCTGTTAACGTGCGCTGTATCATTACAAAGATGATTGAAGTTGGGCAAATCAATCCTATTGACTTAACCTAATGTAGTGAGTGTCTTAATTGTAAATACACAATGCTAATGATTAATCTTACGTAAGTAACTAGAAGCAGGGTTCCAGACAGAGAGAGAAAATACATTAATTCACAACAATGGATAGTTTTTAGATGTTTTCAGACGCAGAAGAGACAGCACAAGAACTAAAACCATTTCACAATAATCATCGAAATTATCGCCTGACGCCATTTAAAACTTGATTCCATTGCACGTAGATCCTCAGAGCACAGACTTTGTTCCTTGGAGATCCTCAGAGCACAGACTTTGTTCCTTGGAGATCCTCAGAGCACAGACTTTGTTCCTTGGAGATCCTCAGAGCACAGACTTTGTTCCTTGGAGATCCTCAGAGCACAGACTTTTATTCCTTGGAGATCCTCAGAGCACAGACTTAAGGAAGTTAAGGGTGCAATGATTTCGTCTCTTGAAAGCATTAGATGCAGCATCCGTTGCTGATACATCCTTCTCATTCATCAGCCGAAGAGAACGAAGGGAAGAGGGAGACGGATAGGGAGGATGCAGAGAATCGACAGGAAAAAAGGGCGAGGAGGAGAGTAGGAGAAGGAAGAGGAAGATGAGGAGGATGAATGAAATATTGGAGAAGTTGATGAAGTTGGAAAGAATAGGGAGCAGCAGCAGATGGATGAAGATGATGATGAGGAGGAGGCAGATGGATGGAAGAAGGGGCAGGAGGAGGTAATTGATGGGGGACGGAAAAGAGGGTGAAGGTCACTGAGGAAGAGGTAGACTGCGAGGGATGGAAGGACAGTGAGTCGGAAAGGGAAAGATAACAATGATGATTAAGATAAGGACGACAACGACGATGATAAGGATGAGGAGGATGACATTAGTAGTGGTGATGATGGGATGATATCGTAATCGTGCCCAGTGCTGGCTGCTGCTGCTGCTGCTGCTGCTGTTGCTCCTGGTTCTGCTCCTGCTGCTGCTGGCGATGTTAGTAAAGCCGACGACGCCTTGAAGAAAACTCATAAATTCAGATGAGGAACGCGCATGCAATCGGCCTCTGCCAGACTCAGCAGCCGGAGATGCGCAGGAGGCAGCGGATACACGTGATGGAGAGGCGAGGAATGAAGGGTGCGAAGTGAGGAGAGAGGGTGAGGGAGTCTTAGAGGATAGAGAGAGACAGACAGACAGACAGAGACAGACAGACAGACAGACAGACAGAGAGACAGATAGAGACAGAGACAGAGACAGAGACAGAGGGAAAAAGTTACAGAGTGAGAGAGAGAGAGAGAGGGGAACTGGAAGGGTCCTCCTTGGCTTTCCACCTAAGCCAACGTGGCTTATATTGGGTGAAAGCAATTACGCCTTGCCCTATAACTCCTTCTACTTGCCCTAACTTCCAGGCAGCGGCGACAGCTAAAGCCAGCCAGGGAAGCACGACGCCCTGCCAGCCAGCCAGCCTCCGTCCGCTAGGTCTCTCCTGCCAGCAGCACCAGGAGCAGGGAGACGGTCGATGCCCAAGATCTTTCCACTCACGTTAGTGGAGAAACCTTGGTCGATGCCTGTAGGCCGCCGTCCATGGCCCTACTGTGGCTCCATTGGCCTAAGACACGTGCCTCGTGAAGAACGTATATGGTCAGTGATATTAGACAGCGGCACCAGCCGTGTCTACCAGGATCCGTTGGCTGGTAGGTCGGCCCCTCCTCTCCTCTTGTCCGCCTCCTTCGCTCTTCCTCCCTCCTACGTGTATCTGGTCCATGCCACGGCTGACGCTGTCTGTGCGTCCATCGCAGAAGTCCCTTCCATGCAACGGATGCTCCGTGGAAGAGAAGAAGGAAGCTGACGCCAACTCATCCACTTCACTTGGAAACTGATTGCCTTCGTTCGTTGTCTGGACATTTTGCTTCTCTGGCATCTCATCATCAGCATCCTCCTCATCCTCATCCTCATCCTGCGAGGCTGCTGCTCATCTTTCGCTCTAGTCGAAGGGTTCGTTCTTCTTCTTCAGCACCATCAGCAGCAGCAGCAGGAACAGAAGAGGCAGAAGACCCTTTGGCAGCGACGACGATTGACTGGCAACAGGTGAGTCAAATTCCAGACTACAAGACCCACCACCCCCTCCGGTCGACTTCATCATAGTTTACACAACAAAGTCTACTCTCGACGCAGAACTACTATCGCTAGTAGTTTCTGTCGAGAATAGTAGTTGGAAAGTAGTGTAACGATGAGTGGTTCATTTACAACACAATCTCTGTCAGAGCATTCGATTCGACCCTGGCCTTCAACGCTCCTTGGCCTGAATGACAGACATGAGAACAACAGAGGGACAACAACTACACGACCTACTTTCATCTTTAGTAGCGTATCACAGGATTTACAACGGGTTGTTAGTTACACATCGAGGGTGGAAGGATCGATGGATGGATGGATGGATGGATGGATGGATGGATGGATGGATGGATGGATGGATGGATGGATGGGTATAGGCAGGTAGATAGGTAGATGGATGAATGATTGGATGGATGGATGGATGGATGGATGGATGGATGGATGGATGGGTATAGGCAGGTAGATAGGTAGATGGATGAATGATTGGATGGATGGATGGATGGATGGATGGATGGATGGATGGATGGATGGATGGGTATAGGCAGGTAGATAGGTAGATGGATGAATGATTGGATGGATGGATGGATGGATGGATGGATGGATGGATGGATGGATAGATAGATAGATAGATAGATAGATAGATAGATAGATAGATAGATAGATAGATAGATAGATAGATAGATAGATGGATGGATAGATAGATAGATAGATAGATAGATAGATAGATAGATAGATAGATAGATAGATAGATAGATAGATAGATAGATAGATAGATAGATAGATAGATAGATAGATAGATAGATAGATAGATAGATAGATAGATAGATAGATAGATAGATGGAAGCTGCAGTAATTCCGTCGATTTTTTGGATTACGGATGTAGCAAATGTGCAAAATTTAAATGTATATAAATGTTTGCAACCAAATACTTTCTTGATCTACGGTGCATTTAAAATATCAATATTATTTATGAGTTTGTTTGCACGATGTCTTGCGAAAACTTGTTTACAGTGTGATTTATACAACATAAATTTATGAAAATTTTATCATTACTGTCACACCTGTTTGGGCAGCTGAGATCTCATGAATTCAGTAAACATTACATCATAATTTTATAATGGTTGAATTCTGACCATATGGTATTTTGCTTACCATGTACTCTGTGAGTTTACAGTGAATTTACGTAGTTAACCTATTGATTAGTTTACAATTTGGTTTTTGACGATTATGACAGTAATCAGAATTATGTGACAGCAAAGAAACTGTAATGATAAAAAATGAGACATAAATGTGACACGGCAGGCCCTATATAAGGTTGATATTTTAAACGTGACTGTAATGAACTGCACTAAGCATAAATATACACCCATTGTTATGAGGGCTAACGAAGCGCCAACAGATTTTACTTACTTGGACCATAGGCCTATGCCTCATTCAAAAGTTAGAGCGCAACGTGTTAATTAAACTTTAGAAGTAACAGATGATGACTGTAATGAGACCTGAGAAGTCATATTGATAGTTTTAAATCATATTCACGTAAATGTTCTTTATTTCTTGCATTAATGGAACATGTTTAACATATTATTGTTCCGTTCTGTTTATTGTTCTTACCGGCAGTTTTTCCAGCCGTTTCCGGTAGTGTGCGTCTAAAATTTGATCGAGATTCATAATGTGATTAGGGCAACCTTAGGGACAAGACTGTTTGACGTGCTCTGCTTAAAATAAGCCTCAGAATTAGACGATTCGTAGGCAGATGAGAGAGGACACTCATAGTTTTAATTAATTGCATAATTGTGCAGCTGCATAAGAGAATACAATTTCAAAAATCTCAAAAACAATCTAAAAAAAACGAAAAATACGGATCGGGATGCGGGACTGTACTGAGATTTGACGCTTTTTGGAGCGTTAAACGAAACAAAACGAACAATGTAATCTATCGAAGATAGCGGAGACTCACTACGAATATTTTAATATATTCTGTGCTTCTGTACCTCTAAAAATATGGCTGTAATTGGCTAATTGCTGAGGGACACGAAATCCAAAAATCCACGGAATTACCCAGATGGAGAAGACTCCATGTCAGAAAATGCCTCTCTTCTCGTTGGTTTTTCCATGAATTGTGGAACTACATAAGCATTTTCTTGATGTGGGAATCTGTTGGCCTTCAGCAGAAGACACCGTCCGTCCGTCCGTCCGTCCGTCCGTCCGTCCGTCCGTCCGTCCGTCCGTCCTTCCGTCCGTCCGTCCTTCCGTCCGTCCGTCCGTCGACTGTTTTTAGTTCAGCCTCTCACTTGGTTCCACTGGAGGCTATCATGGAATTTCCTACCGAGATGCTATGTGCTCTTGGCATCGCAAGTTTGTTTCTTAGTTCGTTCGTCGAGGGGCCGTTTCCTTGGCAACTGCTTCAGCACCGAATGACGGACAGACGGACGGAGGGAAGGAGGGAAGGAGGGAGGGAGGGAAGGAGGGAGGGAGGGATGGAGGGAGGGAGGGAGACTGTTGTGGGATTTGGCGTTGGCTCTAAATTCTAATGGTCTAAATTCCGACGGTTCAGTGATAAGCAGCAGGCGACAATTAATGTCGATTTAACTACAACTACGGCAGACGTCGTATTCACCTACTACTGCTGCTACTGCTACTGCTGACGATGATGATGATGATGACGATGATGATGGTGACCTAATTTAATCCTCCTGCGTCTCTCTTTCTCTGTCTCTCTCTGCCGTTTTATTTTCTTTCTTTTCCTCCTTCTTTTCTCTCTTCCTGTCTTTTCTCCTCTTAACTGAGACGTCGGATTCCTTTCGTGGATCAGTTTCTGTCCTTCGCTACGAAGGACAGAGACAGACAGAGAGAGCCACAGTAATAGAGAAATATACAGGAACAAAGAGATAGAGAGAGAGAGAGACAGACAGACAGACAGACAGAGAAGGCGGGAGAGAGAGAAGGCGGGAGAGAGATAGAGAGAGAGGAGAGAGAGGGAAGGGAGAGAGAGAGAGAGAGAGAGAGAGAGAGAGAGAGAGAGAGAGAGAGAGAGAGAAGGCGGGAGAGAGAAACAGAAGACGTGAGAGAGATAGAGAGGAGAGAGATAGATAGAGAGAGGAGAGAGGAGAGAAAGATATATATACATAGAGAGAGAGAGGAGAGAGGAGAGAGATATATATATAGAGAGAGAGGAGAGAGAAGGCGGAGAGAGATAGAGAGAGAGAGAAAGAGAGAGAGGGAAGGGGAGAGAGAGATAGAGAGATAGAGAGAGAGAGAGAGAGAGAGAGAGAGAGAGAGAGAGAGAGAGAGAGAGAGAGAGAGAGAGAGAGAGAGAGAGAGAGAGAGAGAGAGAGAGAGAGGGAGGGAGGGAGGGAGGGAGGGAGGGAGGGAGGGAGGGAGGGAGGGAGGGAGAGAGAGAGAGAGAGATGGAGGCTGATGGGTAAAGAACCTGAAGTGAGTTTCATCTCTAAGTCGAAATGAAATTCTTGGAAGATGAAACCCGGTGTGAATGTGGTTTCAGTAAAGCACTGATGTTGATTTAAGTTGAAGTTTAGGTTCATCAGTTTCATCCGTGTCCGATAAAAAAAATGGTCCCAGAACTGAACAATTAAATCGAGGGCGAAGCAGAGAAAAGACGGAAATTGGGAAGAAAACGTTTGACGTAACTTTAAGTTTAAAAAAAGAATTATTCTTTTATTAGAATAAATAAATTATGTTTTAATAGCTGAAAAAGGTTCCGGAATGCCGTATATATATTTATACATGAATGTACATATATAATATAATGTGTTTATACAGTGCGTCAATGTTTGCGCTTGTTAGAACAGGTGTGGGGCGATCGGCCTTGCATATTTAATTGGCTGGTTGTATAGGTGTTGTATGCGTCACCCGTGTGGGCGTCAAAAGAAATAAGCTGATGTGGTCAGTGCTTTTTTTCTAGAAAAAAAGGTTCCGGAACGGAACAATAGGTGCCGGAACGCAACAATTATGGGCGGTCTAAAATCACGAGAAAAACGGGGTTGGGGGTTGGGAGGGGTCTCAATAAACACTGAAAACAGTTCAAAAACACTTAAATTAAATTAAAATAACTAAATTATTGTTTTAATTATTAAAATAAATAAATCATTTTTTAGTAGCTGAAAAAGGTGCCGGAACGCCGTACCGGCGCGTTCCGGCTGAAAAAAAGCCCTGGATGTGGTCGATTTGAAATTAGTAGGCTGTAGGCTGTAGAGTGTAATATAGATTCGACTTGGTTTTCTTGTGCGTGGAACTGAAAGAAGAATATTTGAAAAATGTTCGGACTGTGTTCGTGTGAATTGACAGCCACACACTACCATAGTTAAATTACCTGTAAGCAGAGGTAGAGTAAAGAAAAGGAATAGATTAAGTAGCTGAGAAGAAAGAAGAAGTGAAGATAAGATTGTAAAGGAAATGGCAGTTGACACTATCATATGCATCGTTCAGGAGACGCAGCTGAACACATATCTTCATCAGTTCGATATATGATATAATCTTCAGATGATGAATATTCCTCTCATGATTCCTCCTCCTCCTCCCTTTCGTCATCTACCTCTTCATCCTTTGTCTCTTTCTCTTCCTCATCTTTGTGATCCATCTCATCCACTTCCTTCTGCTGATTTTCAGCAATCAGTCATCGGCGTATTTTCAAATTCTAAATGCATAATAATACAAAACAATACAACTGATTTTGACAATGGGATGTATGTATGTATGTATGTTTGTATGTATGTATGTATGTATGTATGTATGTATGTATGTATGTATGTATGTATGTATGTATGTATGTATGTATGTATGTATGTATGTATGTATGTATGTATGTATGTATGTATGTATGTATGTATGTATGTATGTATGTATGTATGTATGTAGGTATGTATGTATGTATGTATGTATGTATGTATGTATGTATGTATGTATGTATGTATGTATGTATGTATGTATGTATGTATGTATGTATGTATGTATGTATGTAGGTGAATTCCTCTTTCGATTTGAGCATAATCTTTTACCAGCAACATTTAAAGACTACGTCATAGCGGGGACTCAGAGTCATACACATAGTACAAGGAATGCTGCTGCACTTCGCCCCACTAAAGCACGTACAAATACCCGGGTATATATAGCATAAAATTCTTCGGGTCGAACCTTTGGAAAGGAATACCTCCCATTGTGCGTCGTTCTGCTAACATCCATTTGTTCAAAGCCCGACTGAGAGAGTTTTTATTGAATGATTGAACCACCCCATTCGTTAGGACTACGACGGTTGCCCCTCCTGGGTCCGGGGGCACACGTCCGCATCTGGGCCCTATACTATTTACTTACTTTTTGTTTGTGAGTGGGATAGTTAAGTTTAGCTAAGCTTTTTCATATGCCTTGTTCTTGATGAATAACTCGCCTCCCTCCTGGGCTTCTCCTGCTATTGGAATACTGGGATGTTACCTGTAACCTAGGAGGGAGCAAATTTAACTTCGACAGTCTCTTGGACAACGTAATGGAACCATGTAGTTGCCCCCACTCAGCGGGATCTTCCTTCCCTTGGGGGGTCACCTTTTGCGACCAGAGACGTGAATTCTCTGTGATTGCTTGTTGTTTGTACAAACGTTATTTGGAAGCAATAAAAAAATTGAATTTTTTGAATGTATGTCACTATATTTTTCATGTATTTGGCTCTGATGTATGCATGATCTTTTGAACTCTTCCTTGATGGTCAACTCTGTCACCTCATTAAAATCATGGCCGATGCCCTTGATCAGCCAGCGCTGAAGCAGCATTAGCAGCATCAGCCACTGTCGTAAACTTGTTCAAAATATTGGAGGGACATTTGGTTATTCATTCTACACTTGTTGCATTGGGTGTATAGTCCATCTCAATTCTTGGGGGCACGTGCCCCGGCTGCGCACTCAGAGTCTACGCCGATGTCATCAGCATTAACAGAGGCAGCAGCAGAAGCAGCAGCATCCGTAGAGGCGGAGGCACCAAAGGCATCAACTCCGAGTTGAAAACGAAAGACGAAAGTTCTATCTTTGATATCGGATCTGATATTCTGCGCAACTCAGTCGGGAACTGAAGTCAGCTTCTTATCAGCCTCTGCACGTCGAGACCGAACAACTCTTCTCTGTCTGTCTGTCTGTCTCTACACCCTTCTCTCCATCCCTATTTCCCTCCCTCTCTCTACATCCTTCTCTCCATCCCTATTTCCCTCCCTCTCTCCCATCCTTTCTCCCTCGCCAGGCGTTTTGGCTAGAAGGCTCCGCGACGAATGCCGGGAAGGGCGGTGCGCGCCAACCTACCTTCGACGCAACTCGTGATTAATTGGTCTGTTTACGAACTCACTGTATCTACACATCTCTTCACACGCACACGCACACACACACACACACGCAAGACGCTATTCTAAATCCTACTGTCGAGGCATTCATTCATACAAGTATACTACATGTTTGGATATATAAATAAATGCATGGGAATAGATACGGATGGAGATGCAAGCATTGGATAGCGAGTGGTAGAAGTAGGGCTGAGAGGTTAATTGATCGAATTCAGATAGCCAGAAAAGGATGAACGACAGCACAGTTCGACAGATAGGCAGAAGAGTTTGGCAGAGAGAGAGAGAGAGAGAGAGAGAAACAGACAGACAGACAGACAGACAGACAGACAGACAGACAGACAGACATACAGAGACAGAGTTCGACAGATAGTCAGAAGAGTTTGGCAGAGGGATCAGCAGCACCAGACGAAGTAGGCGTGCCAGCAACAGAATGCGCCTCGAAGTATGCTGGTCATTATCGCGTCTAGAAATCGATGCTATGCAAGAATTATGTGCAACAAGCAACAGAATTAGACAGGATGATTAGGTGGTAAGAAACTTAATGAAAAGGAAGAGGTGGTGGTGGTGGTGGTCGTGGTGGTAGTGGTGGTGGTGGTGGTAATGGTCGTTGTTGTCGTGGTAGTGGTGATAATCTACCACGACCACAACTACCATTACCACAATGGTGGTTGTGGTCGTGGTAGTGGTGGTGGTGGTAATAGTGGTAGTGGTGGTAATGGTGGTAATGGTGGTGGAAGAGGCTGAAGAGCAAGAGGCGTCTAAGAGCGGCGGTGGAAGAAAAGAATGACTTTTTGGTTGCAAAAGAGAAAACATTGCATGAAGGTTTTTGGATGAGAATCTGAATGAATTTCTCGCAATCATCGATTTCTCTTCCACGGTTCATTGAGTCCAACTCTCTTTCTAAACGACTTCCGTCTGAAAAGCCATCGTCAGGGTCAACGAGTTCATTTGTATCTCGAGAAACCGGAAGTCGGTCTTTTGAGTGACGGTCGGCCGTCGATGGCTAATCAGACGTTGCGCAATACATTCGAACGATGTTTACACTCAACATCCGCTGCTTCTGATGCTGCTGCTAATGCTGCCGTTGTTGATGATGCTTCTGATACTGCTGCTGATGATGATGATGCTTCTGATAGTGGTGTTCGTTGCTAACGGGTTAGGGTTAGATAGAAATAGTTACTGATGGAGATGCAGGCATTGGATATCTTCTTCTAACCCTAACCCTAATGGTGGTTGTGGTAGCAGTGGTGATAGTGGTGGCAGTAGTAGTGATGATGATGGTAGTAGTGGTGATTGTGGTGGTGGTAATAGTAGTGGTGGTTGTAGTGGTGGTGGTCGAAGCAATGATGATGGTGGTAATGGTGGTAGCAGTGGTGGTGTTAGTAGTAGTGGCGGTGGTGGTAGTAGTCATGGTGATGGTGGTAATGGTGGTGATGGAAGTAAAGGTGGTGATAGTTGTGGATGTTGTCGAGTTAATGTGCTGGTGGTAATGGTGGTGATAGTAGTAATGGTGATATTGGTAGTATTGGTGGTTGTAGTAGTGCTGGTGTTCTCAGTGCAGCTGGTCTCTCTACTTCTTCACCTAATCTTACGTCATTTACAGAGCGCACACGTTAAAGCAGATCCTTGTGGATTTGCACGAGTGCAATTGTTGAGTTGGAGAGAAAGATGGATAGAGACACAGAGACAAAGAGAGAGAGAGGGAGAGAGACAGACAGACAGACAGACAGACGACAGAGGATACTCATTCTTGTGAGAGGCGGCTGTCGGGAGCTGTACAAGTGACTGGCAACAGGTGTCAAGTGTCGGCGTCGGTTGGTAAAGGTCATGACCTCCAGACGACGCAGTGCATGTCAAGCACAATGCACAGCTAAGAGTGTCTGCCTAATCAGCGCAAGGCTGAACCAGGAGTCAGCCGCTTAATGGTCAGACAATCAGTTCAAAGTTTTGTTAATGTGCTCTGCTCCGTTGAGATCGATTGGAATGACCCTTCTTCTCCTTCTTTCTCCTCCTCTTCCTCAGGACTTCTCCTTCTTCTTCTTCTTCTTCTTCTTCTTCTTCTTCTTCTTCTTCTTCTTCTTCTTCTTCTTCTTCTTCTTCTTCTTCTTCTTCTTCTTCTTCTTCTTCTTCTTCTTCTTCTTCTTCGTCTTCTTCTTCTCCTTCTTCTTCTCCTTCTTCTTCTTCTTCTTCTTCTTCTTCTTCTTCTTCTTCTTCTTCTTCTTCTTCTTCTTCTTCTTCTTCTTCTTCTTCTTCTTCTTGTTCTTCTTGTTCTTCTTGTTCTTCTTGTTCTTGTTCTTCCTCTTCTTGTTCTTGTTCTTGTTCTTCGTCTTCTTCTTCTTCTTCTTGTTCTTCCTCTTCTTCTTCTTCCTCTTCTTCTTCTTCTTCTTCTTCTTCTTCTTCGTCTTCGTCTTCTTCCTCTTCTTCTTCTTCGTCTTCTTCTTCTTCGTCTTCTTCCTCCTCCCCTCTTTCTTGTTCTTTCTACTCCTCCTTCTTCTTCCTTTCCTTCTTCTTCTTCCTCCTTCTCCTCCTCCTCCTCTTTCTACTTCTTCTCCATTTCCTTCTCCTCCTCTTCTCCCCATGCTCCCCAATGCAACTAAATCCCTCACCTTCCGTCGCATTTTTCCTCCTCAACCAACATCTGCTCTATTGCAAGAGGAAATGGAGCATCAGTTTATCATTCCACTGGGTGAAGATCCGCATACCTTCCACGACATCTCCCTCCAGTTGCTGCAGGCAGACAGACAGACAGACAGACAGACAGACAGACAGACAGACAGACAGACAGACAGACGGACAGACAGACGGACAGACAGACGGACAGACAGACAGGCAAATTCATGCAGTTTGAAAGTGAGAGGATTACAGTGACTTGCAATCCGACTTTGCTTCATCTAGTTTCATTAACCATTAGCCTCTCTCCTCATGCTTTGATCTATCCATATTATCATGTTGCAATATGGTCTGATCTGCAAACCGTCATTCTCCTGTCAAATGTTTCATTTTGCTATCGTCTGTGTATGCAATGTACAGACCGCCGTAGGACTATGAATGATATACAGACCGCATTGAATGTCGTCTCCATTCTCCTGCGCACTAACCACATGACTATGACGCTCCGCCATTCTTCACTGTGTAATGTAGTTGAATTGAAACTATCCATAGATACAACAGCCTCTACTCAATAAATAATAACCATTGACTCTACCTTCTTACTATCTGTATAGCATTGCCATATGCGGTTGCTAATTAATAAAGTGACTACTGCTACTACTACAACTGCTACTACCTACTACTACTACTACTACTACTACTACTACTACTACTACTACTACTACTACTACTACTACTACTACTACTACTACTACTACTACTACTACTACTACTACTACTACTACTACTACTACTACTACTACTACTACTACTACTACTACTACTACTACTACTACGTCTACTACGTCTACTACTACTACTACTACTACTACTACTACTACTACTACTACTACTACTACTACTACTACTACTACTACTACTACTACTACTACTACTACTACTACTACTACTACTCCGACTACTACTACTACTACTACTACTACTACTACTACTACTACTACTACTACTACTACTACTAGTAGTAGTAGTAGTACTACTACTACTACTACTACTACTACTACTACTACTACTACTACTACTACTACTACTACTACTACTACTACTACTACTACTACTACTACTACTACTACTACTACAGGTGCTGCTGATGCTATTACAACAACTATAGTATTCTACAACAACAACTACTATTAATGCTCTCCCGCGCAGTCCCAGAACTCCCCAACACCACCACATAACCTCTGTTCTCAAATCACCTCATTGGCTCAAAGTCCCTCAGCGCATCCATTACAGAACTGTGTCTCTTACCTACAACGCCCTTCAAACCTCTCAACCTTCTTACATCCGCAAGCTATTCACCATTCGACCGCACAGAGGCCTACTTGCTGATCATCATATCTTTCTCTTTCTCGGCGTCCGGTCTCTCCTCTCTGAAGTTCTGCAACCGCTCCTTTGTCTATGCTGTATCGGCTCTTTGGAATCATCTGCCAAAAGATCTCCTCCGCCAGTTTGCTTATCCTCCTATCTCACCTGCTAATTTCTCCTCTGCTTGCACTGTCCTCCGCTGCTTTTCACTCACGACTGAAAACCGAATTCTTCAAGCTATCCTATCCTGAATCTACTCAGCCTGGCTATTGCGGACTTGATTTAGTATAGAGCTGCTGAATAATCTGGTCTCCGTGACGTGGCTTTTTGAAAATTTACATTTACATTTACTAATCTAATCTAAGATAATATATTCTGATAACTTCTGTAGTGCTGCTAAGATTTTATATTAAGATAAGAAATCGTCCAAAGGCCAAAACTTCGATGCAGCACATTCATCCATTCGTATGGCAAATGGTTTAGAATTCCTTGGCACAAGGTAGACAATTCCGTAAGAAATGGTTGAGAATTCCTTGACAAAGGGTTAAGAATTCTTTGGCAAAGGATTGAAATATCTTGACAAAAGGCTGAGAATTCCTTGGCAAGTATGTGAGAATTCCTTGGCAAGTATGTGAGAATTCCTTGGCAAGTATGTGAGAATTCCTTGGCAAGTATGTGAGAATTCCTTGGAAAAGGGTTGCGAATTCCTTGACAAGCACCATATTAACCGTTTCCTGTTATCGTGGTCGTAGGTCCACTAGTTCCCTTCGTCCTCTCGTCTGTTAAGATCTTTGCATTGGTTCCTAATCGAGCAAAGAATTCAGTTCCGAGCTTTTGTTGTCCATTCTGTTGGTCTGGTCAACCGCAGGACCAACATCAACCAATACAGCCAGACTGAGACCCACCTACTTGACCGTATGGTCACCATCGGTTGTTGTCTTCTGTCTGGGCCGAGTTCGGCTGCTTGTCTTTCTATAGCCACCTTTGTCATTTCGATTGTCCTACAGGATAAGCATCGGTTGATGAGCCATTGTTTGATGAGCCATCGTTTGATGAGCCATCGGTTGATGAGCCATCGGTTGATGAGCCATCGTTTGATGAGCCATTGTTTGATGAGCCATCGGTTGATGAGCCATCGTTTGATGAGCCATCGTTTGATGAGCCATTGTTTGATGAGCCATCGGTTGATGAGCCATCGGTTGATGAGCCATCGTTTGATGAGCCATTGTTTGATGAGCCATCGTTTGATGAGCCATTGTTTGATGAGCCATCGTTTGATGAGCCATTGTTTGATGAGCCATCGTTTGATGAGCCATCGTTTGATGAGCCATCGTTTGATGAGCCATTGTTTGATGAGCCATTGTTTGATGAGCCATCGTTTGATGAGCCATCGTTTGATGAGCCATTGTTTGATGAGCCATCGTTTGATGGCTTATCAGTCATCATTGGCCTTACTATAAAGGCGCTACAGAAATAATTACATTAAAGTCCGGATGAGCGACACATGACGACTTTGGTTCGCTTTGCTAAGATGCGGGAAAGAAGCAGGGCCATGCCATGATGCCATGATGCCATAAAGCCATGATGCCATGATGCCATGAAGCCACGATGCCATGAAGCCATTCGTCTTTCTTTCAAGGCACTTCATCTAGAGCCTTTCAAGAACCTCTCTCATCTAAAATCACATCAGCTGCGCTACCAGACAGAGAGACAAAGAAACGTACGGACAGATAGAAGCAGAGAGTCAATGGACATGAGAGAGAGACAGAGACAGAGCGAGAGAGAGAGAGAGAGAGAGAGAGAGAGAGAGAGAGAGAGAGAGAGAGAGAGAGAGAGAGACAGAGACAGAGACATAGACAGAGACAGAGACAGAGACAGAGACAGAGACAGAGAGAGACAGACAGAGAGAGAGAAAGAGACAGAGCGAGAGAGAGAGAGACAGAGAGAGACAGACAGAGAGACAGAGAGAGAGACAGACAGACAGACAGACAGACAGACAGAGAGAGACAGACAGACAGAGACAGAGAGACATGGTCGGATGGTCGGTCTGGGATGTCAGTCCAATTATTATTCGTGGAGTCTGTGAATGCGGTCGACTATTTAAAAAATGACGGTTGCGTTCTTTTAACGATGGACTAAAATTCATACCTGGATCTTCTTCGGACGTGTTTACAGTTGAGGTGTGTTCCAATCGATCTCACTCTTCTTCTCACGATATGTCTTAGTGAGAGCTGATCGTTATCTGTCTCTGTCCCTTGCGTCTCTTGGAGCGTCATCGCCTGACAGATTGAAGCAAATGTAACCGTCGCTTGACGCTCAGACGAGGGAAGATAAATCAGAGGAAAATGATGGAAAGAATGATGACCCAGCACCACACTCATTGCGTCATTGATCCAGATGCCCAATTCCATCGACCTCCGCTCCTCTCTGTCTGTCTATCTGTCTGTCTGTCTGTCTGTCTGTCTGTCTGTCTGTCTGTCTGTCTGTCTGTCTATGTCTGTCTCTCTACGTTCCTCCTCTGCTTTCGTCTGGTCGTCGGTTTAGTTTTCTTCCTTTGGCGAAGGGAAAATGACGGACGCTCTCACGCAGACCCAAGAACCAATCTCACGCACGCAGCACAAGGATCTCTAGACACAGAGAGATAGAGAGAGAGAGAAACAGAGACAGACAGACAGAGACACAGAGAAGCAGGGAGAAGGAGAGCCAGAAGACCAGAGGACCAGAAGAAGACAAGAGGAACACTTTGAATTAGGTCATCATTTGTAAACATCGACATCTTTGGTCATGAATATTGATTATTTGGAAGCTGCCATGGCCAGCGACGTCACAATTAAGCAGTTACAATAATTAGCCGCCTTGGCCAACGTTTCATGAATATTCAGTAACGGTGCGTATACGCGTAACTTAACGTCACATGCAAATGTGGACACAGATCGTGAGTAAATGACATTTCTCTTCGTTTATATATATATATTATATATATATATTATATATATATTATATATATAATTAACTAATAAGCCTAGCTCCTATTACTACGCCATTGTCTGTTATTCCGGTGGTGCCAGTCCTAAGCCTGGATCAACGAGGAAGAAGAGGATGAGGAAGAGGAGGAAAAGGAAGAAGAGGGAGGAGGAGGAAGAAGAAGAGGAAGAGAATGGGGAAGGCAGAAGAGGAGAGCGATTCTAAAGCAGAGCGTCGTTAAAAGACGATATGGGATGAGCTCAATGAAGTCCTCCTCCTACCAGGAGCTGCCTTTTCATCAGCGAACGATCTTATTCTCAGTGAGTTCAATTTTCAGACGAAATGCCGACCAAAATATTGACTAATAAAAGAAAGATAAAATAAAGAATGCTAATCCGTCTGCAAGAACTTCAACATCAACTGCTGCAACAGATGTGTCGTAAAATGATGCTCTTCCGCATCTCCTTTTTCATTACTTCCGTCTTATTCTCCACCCATTCCTACTCTTTCTCTTCCTCCTCCGCATCTCTCTCAAAATCCTCCTTCTCTATGAATACGAGTTTCATTTCTCGTGAATCCCGCAACCGCGACAGATCAGACTTTTGAGAACGGCGTTTTCAAGGTTTTCAGACGAACCTTAAGTCGTTATTGTTGCTCTTGACAGGTGACAGGTGTTTGAGTGGCATCAGTTGGACAGCAGAGGATTCAGAAGCAGCAGCAGCAGCAGCAGCATCCTCAGCATCACCGGTCGACGACGATGCCGTCCGCTGGTCTTCCGCTTCCAGCCGTTCAGGCGAATAAAGATGGCTCGGTGACGATCCAATATGTTCCGACTCAAAGCGGCGTTCACGAACTCAACCTCAGCTACAACGAAACTCCGGTTGAAGGTCAGCATCAGTACCAGCAACATCAGTACCTGCAGCATCACCACCAGCAGCAGCAACGCTCATGGTGATGCTAAGACGGCGGGTGGAATGATAAGTTCAAGGTCACCATGATCGTATAGTTGAGTGTCGTATGTCTGTTGAGGTTAAGATGCAAAATGGCAATGCTGTTGGACGGATACGGGAAGAAGGTTATACTCATTAGTAGCAATGACAGAGAAGGTGGTGATGATGATGGTCGTATGACATCTGGTGATAGAATGGTGGAGATGGTGGTGGTGATGGTGATGGTGGTGATGGTGATATTCGTGATGGTATTCGTGGTGGTATTCGTGGTGGTATTCGTTGTGGTATTCGTGGTGGTATTCGTGGTGGTATTCGTGGTGGTATTCGTGGTGGTATTCGTGGTGGTATTCGTGGTGGTGATGGTGTAAAGAATGACGCTTGGCTAGACTGTGTTTGATGAGCAGAAAGGGAGAATGCGTTATAATCGCTGAGAGTAATGTTTCTTTTGTCTGAAGGAACTCCGTTTCGTGTGAATGTCGATGCAGCTGATGGCCAGTACGTCTCCGCCTATGGACCGGGTCTCGTCCAGGGAGGATGCGGAGAGAAACTGCATTTCTTCATCGCCAAAAGTGGATCTGCACGTGAGGAGACACTTTCCTATTATTCGTCCTCTTGCTACGCATCAACTCCCATCATGAGTCTGGCTCAGCGTCATGAGGGTTAGAATGGATAAATGCTGCTCACTTGGCATCTCTCTCGACAACCCTCTTACTTGACGCAGCGTTCCTGAATAACCTGATCTCTGGAACGATCTTCCCCATGAATTCCACAAACCTTATCAGTTCCTCCATCATCACTGCCAACCACCCACCATCATCTGCTTCAGGCTCCTCTATCTATACACTCCTCCGGCTTTCCACTCAAACTGAAGTCTCACCTCTTCAACAATTCAACCCCGGACTCACCTGATCCTTCGCCTACCAATTCTCCACCTAAACGACACCCACCTTAGCAGCTACCCTACCTCCTCTCTCCTCCTGGCAATCGGATTCTTACCTCCTTTTCACTACCCTTTGGACACCCCTCTAACTCGACATGAATAAGCTCTGCTGCCTTGCGCTTATCTTTCGAGTGGCTCTGTAGAAGTTTGGAGTTTACGATCGTAATTAATTACACTACTATTTGAACATTGTGTTACGAAGTCGGATTATTAACGAACAACTCCGTCAAATAATTCTAAATCAACTGGGACACACATAAACAGGACTGCAGATAAAAAACGAAATGATATTCTCAAACTCCACCAAACTCTGTCGTATACCTGGCATATTACGTCGATCTATCGTGAAGTTTATCTCTCGAAATTCATTCATTCATTCATTTAAAAAATTTAATATAGCGCCCCTCAAGTTACCTACTCAGAAGCGCTCCCAGCTCAGCCACGGCATATATAACTGAACCTAAGTAACTTATAAAACATATTAAGCGAACTAATCTTAGGCAACAGGCGTATCTGCAATGGGAGTTGATTCCCGATGGAGGGGCCGACCACAGAGAAAGCACGACGCTGCGTAGTTGAGGTGGTAGAAATGTCAGATGAGTCGATTTAAGAAATTGTGAAAACTGAGAATTCAACAATCATTTAACTATTACTAGAGGTTCGAATCAAATCTACTATTTACGTACAGCCTCGAGCGATACTGTTCTAAGATGAAGTGTATTAACACTGTGCTGCATTTTAATGCATTGTTCGTGGATTGTGGATGAATATCGACCAAAGAGATCTGTTAGTCAATCAGTTGGGTTTTCGTTGTCTGGTGGTTACAGGTGATCTGGAGATATCGATCGAAGGACCAGCGAAGACTGAGATTATGAAGAAGGAGGATAAACAGGGTCTGATGACAGTCGAGTATATTCCAGTTGCAGCTGGAGAATACAACATCATCATCAAGGCTAAAGGAAAACACATCCATGGATCACCATTCTCAGCCAAAATCTCAGGTACATACGTCCGTCCAGCCGACCTCACTAAAAGGCGCTATATGAATATGGAGGTTCAGCTTTAGCCCTGGTGCTATATGAATACGCAGATTGCTGGTTCAGTTTTTCCCCTGGTGCTATATGAATACGCAGATTGCTGGTTCAGTTTTATCCCTGGTGCTATATGAATACGCAGATTGCTGGTTCAGTTTTATCCCTGGTGCTATATGAATACGCAGATTGCTGGTTCAGCTTTATCCCTGGTGCTATATGAATACGCAGATTGCTGGTTCAGTTTTATCCCTGGTGCTATATGAATACGCAGATTGCTGGTTCAGCTTTATCCCTGGTGCTATATGAATACGCAGATTGCTGGTTCAGTTTTATCCCTGGTGCTATATGAATACGCAGATTGCTGGTTCAGCTTTAGCCCTGGCGCTGAGACTCATTAGAAAACATCAGAGATTTAAAAACCCTTATTTTTACAGGTCGACTGTTTGTAAAAACAACGTCAGAGAGTTGGAGACTTTTCTTTCTCCAACAGGATTTGGTTTTAACGTCTATTTATTTTGGATTCGTTTTCCGATTGAAGAAAGTGACGACTGATAGGGTCACGTGGTTCGCCTATGTTTACCAACTGAAAGCGCACTAGTAGGCCTACAGCTGAACTCGGTCATTGTAATCAATTCCATTATACAATCTAATACAACTGTATTTGATATTTCCCTCCTGCCAAAGGGGTTCAGAGGTGCACACGACCATTCGACAGAACATCGATGGCGCTGAGCAACTGTGAGTGAAGGACTTGCTCATGGAGGTCCTTACGCAGTAACTGCCTCGGGCGACCTTCGAACCCTATGCTGTCTGAGTTACAGGAAGAGCACTCTCACGAATCGGTCATCGTGCCTTTATGGACGGTTGTTAAACAGACGCTAAATAGGTAGACGACCAACGTAACGTATACGCAGTCGAAAGAGAAGTATTACAGACAGACAGACAGACAGACAGACAGACAGACAGACAGACAGACAGAAAGACAGACAGACAGACAGACACACAGACAGACAGACAGACAGAAAGACAGACAGACACACAGACAGACACACAGACAGACAGACAGACAGAAAGACAGACAGACACACAGACAGACACACAGACAGACAGAAAGACAGACACACAGACAGACACACAGACACACAGACAGACAGAAAGACAGACAGACACACAGACAGACAGACAGACAGAAAGACAGACAGACACACAGACAGACACACAGACAGACAGACAGACAGACAGAAAGACAGACAGACACACAGACAGACACACAGACAGACAGAAAGACAGACACACAGACAGACACACAGACACACAGACAGACAGAAAGACAGACAGACACACAGACAGACAGACAGACAGAAAGACAGACAGACACACAGACAGACACACAGACAGACACACAGACAGACACACAGACAGACACACAGACAGACAGAAAGACAGACAGACACACAGACAGACACACAGACAGACAGAAAGACAGACACACAGACAGACACACAGACAGACAGACAGACAGAAAGACAGACAGACACACAGACAGACACACAGACAGACACACAGACAGACACACAGACAGACAGACAGACACACAGACAGACAGACAGACAGCCAGACAGACACACAACAGACAGACAGACAGACAGCCAGATAGACAGACAAACAGACAGATAGACAGACAGAAAGACAGACAGACAGACAAGGAGCTGATATGGTGGGTGGTGAACTGTTTCAGGCGAGGGTCGGAAGAGATCGCAGTTGTCCGTTTCAACCCCTGGCGAATACGTATTGGGAGGAAACGAGGTCGACCTGACTGGGATGGTCGCCTTCACGAGGACCCCCATCAACACCCTCGAACAATGTCTTGTCAAGAAAATGGCCAACGGAAAACTCGGTGACGAACGACAACAACCCATTTCGTTTTGCCCCAACCCACCTCACCTCACCCCACACCACCCCACCTCACAACCTCACCTCATCCACCCACCTCACAACCTCACCTCACCCACCCCACCTCACAATCTCATCTCACCCACCTCCACCCCACCCCACCTCACAACCTCACCCCACCAACCCCACCTCACAACCTCACCCCACCAACCCCACCTCACAATCTCACCCCACCAACCCCACCTCACAACCTCACCCCACCAACCCCACCTCACAACCTCACCCCACCAACCCCACCTCACAACCTCACCTCACCCACCCACCTCACAACCTCACCCACCCCACCTCACAATCTCATCTCACCCACCTCCACCCCACCCCACCTCACAACCTCACCCCACCAACCCCACCTCACAACCTCACCCCACCAACCCCACCTCACAACCTCACCCCACCAACCCCACCTCACAACCTCACCCCACCAACCCCACCTCACAACCTCACCCCACCAACCCCACCTCATAACCTCACCTCACCCACCCCTCCCACTCCGACTGTGGCGAAATAGTCTCAATCTAATAGGACAACATGATTATTTAAGTTTGCAGTTGCTGACTAATCTCCTGTTCTTCGTTTAAACAATTCTTCAGATCGTCCTTAGCATCTGAGATCAGTTGAACAGAATCACCTGACAGTTCGATTATTCTCTTAATATTAATTAATGACTTATAGATGACGCTGGTGTATAGTGTACAAGGCATCAGCCGATGGTGCGTCCAAACCAAGTAACCAGGATATACTGAACTGTTTTGGGTCCATTCAGACAGGGAAGCTTCTCTTAAGATCCTTGGTTTTGATTAGTTCCGTTTCATTAAAAGAATCAGTCTTATGTAATGACATGAAAACGAATTTCTTATTATTTTGACGATTGTGTCTCTAATCCTTCTGTCTGTCTGTGTCCTGTTGGATGTCCTGTTGGGTGTCTCTAATCCTTCTGTCTGTTTCATTGGGTGTCTCTGGTAGCGATCGCTTCGTTTCAACCGAAGAAAAAGGGAACCTACATGGTCGAAGTGACTCAGGACGGAGCGAAATTCCCAGGAAGTCCTTTCCAGATTCAAGTCGGAGACTCGGAACTGTGCAGTGCAGCCAAGGTCAAAGTTCAAGGTGCCATCAAGGACGGCACGACCAGCAAGTGGAATGAGATTGTCATCAATGTAGGCGGTGCAGGTAAGAAGTCCAAGACAATCAAATATGTCAGTACAATTATAGACGTCGTTAATATATGCAGCTATAGTCTATTGCTGATAGTAATACTGTTAACTGCATCAAAGACAGAAGATTTCTTTTCGTTGTTTCTGTGTAGGTTACGGATCGTTGGGTATTTCAATGGAGGGAAGTCACCGAGTGGATCTCAACTGCAAACAGATGGACGTTCACATGCACAAGAATGACTATGTCCTGCAGTACAGACCTCCGGAACCAGGAATCTACCTGCTCAACATCAAATTCGCCGATGACCACATCACAGGTAGAACGCAAGAAGGCAGGCAGCCATACATACAAACATACATACATTGTTACATGTTCCTTCTTCTTCTTCTAGTGATGATTTCGTCAAGGTTCGAACATGCAGTTCTGAATTAATGGTTGAGATACCACACAACAAGTGACTTAAACGCTGCTACAAGGGTCATTATCCGAAAAGTGCAGAATTGATGTCCCATGCTGGTTTTTTGAGTTTTTTTGATAATTTCTTCAAATTTTTTTGCCTATCCTTCAAAGAATGAGCAGATTAAAATTTTCCATCATTGTTTTAGCTGCTTGATTTTGGAAATTTAGAAATAAATTACTAAATGTATACAAAATATCATTACCATCCACTGTCCGAGACGGTGTACAATGCATTAAATTCAACTTTTACGCAAATTTATTCCATTACAACCTGTAACAAAAGTATATTATTTTGATTAATTAGTAGCCAGGATATGCAATAATGAAACATTTAGACTCATTTTCGTAATATTTATTTTTTTAGAGCCTATTTATACTTGTCCATAGAAATAAGCATCATAGCCATCTCAATTTTTGGGAAGCCTATAACTTTTAGAGAACGTGCTTACTTACTAAAAGAAAAACATCAGGAACAAGATATTGTCAACTATTAATGGAATCACACAGATTTATGTTGAAATTCACAATGTTTTATTTTTAATTTAAGTTTGTGTGTTCCAAATTACAAAAAAGTAAATTTCTGTTTCATTACCATCTCGTGTTGTATTTCCTGGTTTAGGTAGATTATAACATTGACAACTTATTTTATTTACCGCTGTTGTTGAACTGATTTAAATTGCTTATCTGATAAAGTAATTCAAGTGAAAATATTTGACGGCTGACATAAATTTCATCATTTTATCATTACCATCCAGCGGTTGTTTTTCATCATTACCATCCGAATACATCAGATTTCTGCTATTTTCTCATGACAGTCGCACCTTGCCATGGATGGTAATGACGCATTGCTAAGAGTGAATTACATGTATTTTTTGTGAATTATTTGATATAAAAAAAATTGCATGTAATTTGAATTTACTAGCAACTCTTAAAATGTTGTTCAACTTGTATCTAATGCATATAACATACAGTTATAGGTAATGCTGCACAGATTTTTTTCTGCAGCTAAAAATAATATTTCTTTTTTTGAATAATTTCGAAAAATGTCTTAATTTCTTGACACCAGACTAATATTTTGTGTGAAGGAAAGGCCTGTTGTATTCCTACTTAATGCTGGTATCATCTACTTTTAGGAAATTGCCATTTTATAAGTACCAGAGGAATATTTCAGGTCCCTGTGATGAAATATGATTACACAATAAAGCCGGATTTTAATGAAAAAAAGGAATTTTGACTTTATAAATTCTATAAAAAAATTAACTTATGATTAAAAATATAGTGGATTTCTTTCAAATTAGTTAAATTTAACTATGTACGTGACTAATAAAAACACTTGCAACCAATTTTTGGGAAAAAATTTTTTTTGTTTTTCTGAGACGAAATTTGTAACATTTCGGATAATGACCCACAAACGATACAAAAGTCCATTTCTACAACCTACACGGAAAACTCAAGTCTAACAAGGCAACGTTCACACAGGATCAACTTTAACAAGGATACCTGATAGAGACTTTTCTACCTTCAAAGAAGCTAAAGCATGACTTACTCTCTGGCTCGAAACTGGATTAGCCCTATCCCGTCAATTTGAGGAACTAGAATTACCTTGCCATGGTTTCGATTTCTTGCTACACTTACTTATCATCAAGAGGGTTATGCTCTTTATGGATATAATTCATCCATTATTAGACAGATATATAGACAGACCCCACAACCGACAGACAAACACACACACACACACACACACACACACACACACACACACACACACACACACACACACACACACACACACACACACACACACACACACACACACACACACACACACACACACACACACACACACACACACACACACACACACACACACACACACACACACACACACACACACACACACACACACACACACACACACACACACACACACACACACACAACATGCGGCTATAGCATGCATTGTGTCTCTACCTCAGGCAGTCCATTCATGGTAAGCGTCGGTGGAAAGCCATCGGGAAATGTCCGAGAAACGGTGACGAAACAGATCCAAGCGGCGGAAGTTGTTTTTCCTGGCCAGCCTTGCCAACTGTCTCTGAAAATCCCCGGTAGGTGGCTCTGACACTCTCTGTCTCTGTCTCTCTCTCTCTCTCTCGTGCACTTCTATCTTCAGTGAAGTTCAGTCAGTCAATTGAAAGAAAACAATGGCTAACCGATTCATTCGGGTCCTAAAACTGCTGACACAATCCGTTGCTTAATCAATCGCTACATTATTTTCATGGGCGGCGATCATTGGAGGGGGGTCGAGGGGACAAGACCCCCACCTTTAACAGTGGGAGGGGGACACGCCATGCATCGGACCCCCACATTTTGAAGAAACACCAAAAGAGGTCATCATAAAAATTTTCTTTACCTTTTTTTTACCAGATCAGTTCAAAACTCTTTTTGACCAGATCAGTTAAAAATTGTCCCCCTCACCTGTCAAACAAGATCGCCGCCACTGATTATTTTCACACTGTTTGTCACTCCTTCCCCTCTTCCTCCTTATCCTTCTCCTCCCTTGCCTCCTTTTCTTCCTTACCTTCTTCCTCATCGTCTATGTAATTTAAAACTTACTGGTTGTCGCCCCTAGAAATGGGTCAAGAGAATTTCTCGCGGGTTGATATTAAGGATGGTCCTGATACAGATTGGTCTCTGTTGTCAATCATTTCAATGATGTTGACTACGGTTGTAATGATGACGATGATGATGACGATGTTTCGTAGGTGCGAGTGCACTGGACGTTGAGGCGACCCTGTCATGTCCAAGTGGTCGGCTGGAAGTGTGTGAGATCCGCGATGAACCTGGAAATCAGTTTACGATCAAATTCAGTCCAACGGAAAAAGGTCTAAACGTCGTCAGCGTCAAACAAAAGGGAATCCACATCGCAGGTAGAAATCCATGGCCACAAAAACAGCACACAGGTAGTTAGGTGGACAGCTAGGAGGACTGTTAGGCGGACATTTAAGCGGACATGTATTATCATTTCTTATGTTACGCATTTATAGCCCTGAGCAATTATCATCACTGAAGAACTTGCTCAAAGTCTCCAGACAGAAATCGTCTCTAAACAAAACTCTCTGCGTTACAAGTTTATCACTCTAATTAATCGTCTACCGTCTCCCCAGATGTTGGCGTTGACTTGGTGGAAAAGGACGGAGATCAAGGACAGGGACATGTTGGCGTTGACTGGGTGGAAAAGGACGGAGATCAAGGACAGGGACATGTTGGCGTTGATTGGGTGGAAAAGGACGGAGATCAAGGACAGGGACATGTTGGCGTTGATTGGGTGGAAAAGGACGGAGATCAAGGACAGGGACATGTTGGCGTTGATTGGGTGGAAAAGGACGGAGATCAAGGACAGGGACATGTTGGCGTTGATTGGGTGGAAAAGGACGGAGATCAAGGACAGGGACATGTTGGCGTTGACTGGGTGGAAAAGGACGGAGATCAAGGACAGGGACATGTTGGCGTTGACTGGGTGGAAAAGGACGGAGATCAGTGACAGGGACATGTTGGCGTTGATTGGGTGGAAAAGGACGGAGATCAAGGACAGGGACATGTTGGCGTTGATTGGGTGGAAAAGGACGGAGATCAAGGACAGGGACATGTTGGCGTTGACTGGGTGGAAAAGGACGGAGATCAAGGACAGGGACATGTTGGCGTTGACTGGGTGGAAAAGGACGGAGATCAAGGACAGGAACATGTTGGCGTTGACTGGGTGGAAAAGGACGGAGATCAAGGACAGGGACATGTTGGCGTTGATTGGGTGGAAAAGGACGGAGATCAAGGACAGGGACATGTTGGCGTTGATTGGGTTGAAAAGGACGGAGATCAAGGACAGGGACATGTTGGCGTTGACTGGGTGGAAAAGGACGGAGATCAAGGACAGGGACATGTTGGCGTTGATTGGGTGGAAAAGGACGGAGATCAAGGACAGGGACATGTTGGCGTTGATTGGGTGGAAAAGGACGGAGATCAAGGACAGGGACATGTTGGCGTTGATTGGGTGGAAAAGGACGGAGATCAAGGACAGGGACATGTTGGCGTTGATTGGGTGGAAAAGGACGGAGATCAAGGACAGGGACATGAGAAGACCGAGGGTCAATGGCTGAGGGACAAATCGAATGAGAGGAAGAAATGATTCGATCTCTAAGCGTTAGGCTACCACATTGATGACCTTGAATGTACTAATATAAGGACGCTATTAAAACCTCTAGATGCGTACACACCTACATGTATATATAGGCAGGTGGTGGGGGGTTTCCTATTACCTCTGACCAGGGATTGTCTGTTGATATCCAGGTAGTCCACTCCAGTACAGCGTCGGAGCGTCACCAGCCGGAGGGACGCACAAGGTGGAGTTCGGAGGCGCCGGAGCAGAACGTGGAGCATACGGAGTCCGAAGTAGGTTCCTCTTCTTCTTCCATCTCCTTCCGCATCTCAATGAGTCCTTTGTCTCTAGGTCAGACTGGACACAATATATCCATGGCAACCGGGTCAATCTCTTTTCATATCCATGGCAACCGGGTCAATCTCTTTTCATATCCATGGCAACCGGGTCAATCTATTTTCGTGTCCATGGCAACCGGGTCAATCTCTTTTCATATCCATGGCAACCGGGTCAATCTCTTTTCAAATGCGGTGAGGGGGACAGACGATATTATGAATGCTTTCCATGTGTTTCATTTAACTCAGTCTAAAACCTAGCATCTGTTTATTTCTTGGCTTTGAGCAGCGATGATCTGTTCAACATCGAACGATTTCTCTTCCTTTTCCAGTCGCTGGTTGAGGAGGATCCACCAACGGCGCCCAAGTCATCCACTTCAGAGGAATCTGCTTTTATGTCGGCTCAACTGTTTATAGTTCACTGGATTTTGCTCTTTTATTCAGGTCACATTTATTTATATCACGAGGTGGAAGAGATGAAGAGAGAAGGGTGGCAGAAAGGAGAGATAGAAAGAAAGAATTAAAGGAAAAGGGAGAAAGAAGTGAGGAAGGTAGGAAGACAGGAAGAAGGAAGTACGGACAGAAAGAAAAGGTTCCTTTTTTGTATTTTTAACTCTGCTTCGTGTGATTGGCAGACGAGTTCAACATCTACACTCGAGAGGCTGGACCTGGGGTTCTGAGCATCTCCATCGAAGGTCCGTCGAAGGCCACAATAGAACTCACAGAAACCGGAACTGGTTTCATCACAGTCGCCTACGTCGTCCAGAGAGACGGTTTGTCTGCCTGTCTGTCTGTCTGTGTGTGTCTGTGTGTGTATGTGTGTGTCTGTCTGTCTGTTTGTCTGTGTGTGTCTGTCTGTGTGTCTCTTTGTCTGTGTGTGTCTGTTCGTCTGTGTGTATTTGTTTGTCTGTTTGTCTGTGTGTCTGTTTGTCTGTGTGTATCTGTCTGCCTGTTTGTCTTTGTGTCTGTCTGCCTCTTTATCTATTTGGTTCTACATGGAACGAAATTAAATCCGATATAAATGCGCCCAATGACCTGTAAGAAATGCATTGGAAGACGTTTGGAAGTCATTTAGAAATTGACTCGTTGGCCATTTCAACTGGAGTGTCCTCGTCTTTGAAACAACGGAGAGTCAGTTGTAAGTCTCTAAGAGAAAAGATGACTTTCTGAAGATGTGCAACATTCGTTGAGAAATTGCTGGAACGAAAACAGAAAGATGCTATCTTCATAATGAACAGGTCTCATCGCAACTGCCTACATTTCTATCGTATCAGCTTCGACTGGTGTTCAGCTGGCACGCCATCGAATGATAGATTTTGCTGCATGAGAATTGTTCTTGTTCTTTCTTGGTCTGGTCTGAAGAGATAGTTCTGATTGGTGTTGTAGGTGAATACGTGATAGGAGTCAAGTACAACGAGGAACATGTTCCAAGGTCGCCTTGTAAGGTCCAGATCGATCCGGAATGCGAAGACGCAAAGAGGGTCTCGATTCACGGACTAAGAGACCGAGGATTGGAGGTAATGAAACAACGACTACAACAACAACAACTAAAAGAACAACAGCAACAACAACAGCAACTTTTTAGTCAGTTGATGCGCTCAGTTGACTTTGCGATTGAGTGACGTGGCTTCTTTTCGATTCCAAGTCTAAAACTTCATTCAACGACAGAGAGACGAGACTCTTTCTAACGTCTGCCTCTGTCTGGCTCTGTTTGCATCCATGTCTGCTTGTGCTCGTGTCTCTACCTATGTTTGTGTGTGGCTGTACGTGGCTGTATGACTGTTTGTGTGTCTCTACCTCCGTCTGGCTTTGTGTTTGTTAGGTGGAGAAGCCAGCGACGTTCACCGTGAACTTCAACGGCGTTCAGGGAGTGCTGAAAGGTCACGTCGACACGCCATCTGGTGGCGTCGAGGATCTTTTCATTCAGGAACTGGACAATGAGTTGAACTCTTGTCGGTTCCTTCCGAAGGAGAATGGAGTCTACTATGTCCACCTCAAGTTCAACGAGGCTCACATCCCTGGAAGTCCCTTTCCGATGCTCATAGGGAAGCTCGGAGCAGACCCAGCTCTCGTCTCGGCCAAGGGACCAGGGCTCGACGCCGGTCAAGTAGGTAAGTAGAAGAGCCACGCGGTGCTCAGTCAGCCTAATCATCCTCTTACAGCAAAAACATGTTGCATCAACCCAATACGCATAAATTAGGGCATACACACAAAACACACATAATCATAAGCATAATATGTATTATACTATGTCGACTGAAGAAGAAGAAGAAGAAGAAGAAGAGCAGTCCCTTAAGCCAGCAGTCCCTTAAATCCTTTAAGTCCATTAAGTCCCTTAAGCCAGCAGTCCCTTAAATCCCTTAAGTCCATTAAGTCCCTTAAGCCAGCTGCAGTTCTAAACCTTTTGAGACTCAAGGACCACTTTAATCTTTTTTGTGTCTTGGTCGCGGACTACCACTAAAAATTGTGTTAAAATAAATTAATACAAAAGAAATTGTTTGCGATATATTCGTGTATTATTAGTTTCATGCTGCCGTCTATCCGATTCTAGCGATGGAAATAAAAAAACTTTAAAAAATTGACAAAATGTGTCTGTTTGCATGTTTTTAATTGTAAAAAATATAAATTGTAAGCCTTGCTCGCGGACCACCAGGCACTTGTTGAGAGCCACTGCCTTAAGCTACCATTACAGACGGCCATGGTATGAACTCTGGGATGGGTTGATTTGGGCAAACGGATGGACGGATGGATAATTCATCAATTTTCCCCCATCGTCTTTCCTCATTCTCGATTCTACACGATTCAGGAAGTCTGTCATCTGTCAACTCCAGCTGAGATAAATAGAAGGATCTTCATTGACGGACACTAAGACATTAGACACTAAGACACTGGCCATTCTTCTGGTTATCTCATCAATGTTTTCTAACAGATGACTACTGTATTCTGTTATTAATGACATTTAACGGTTAGTGTAGAGAGAGAGAGAGAGAGAGAGAGAGAGAGAGAGAGAGAGAGAGAGAGAGAGAGAGAGAGAGAGAGAGAGAGAGAGAGAGAGAGAGAGAGAGAGAGAGAGAGAGAGAGAGAGAGAGAGAGAGAGAGAGAGAGAGAGAGAGCGCATCTCATTAGTTTCCTTGAGTGGCGCTATACAAATGTCGTTAATAAAAAGACAGAGAGACAAAGAGCAGAGATTCATTTGGCTGAATGTCTGTGTCTGTCTGTCTTCTTGTCTGTTTAGATGTTCAGGCGAAGTTCGTGGTCGTGACTGCGAACTCAGGATCTGGATCGCTAGGAGTTCTCGTCGATGGGACGTCGAAGGTGGCCGTCAGCTGCACCGAGGTAGACGAAGGGTATGAGTTCGCGTATACTCCGTCTGCTCCAGGCGATTACTTCATCAACATCAAATACTGCAATGTCAATGTCGCAGGAAGTCCCTTCAAGGTCGTCGTCTCTGGTCAGTATCTGCAGCGCACCATCCAATCAAACCCTCCTTTCCTAAAGTGGACAACCACTCTGACTAGACGCTGCACTCATGATTAAGCTGCTACCATTCGCTTAGCTGCAGCTAAGAAGCGCTTTATAAATTCCGTGTTTACGATTCGTTTTCTACTGAAACTCGTTTCTTGTCCTTTGGAATTGCCTCAGAACTGATTGATACTTTTCATAAATGGATTTTAATGTAATGCAAAGTGATTTTGATGATAAGGGTTATGCCTGACACTAACCTTAACTATAACCTTGACTTTAACCCTAACCCTAACTTTAATCTTAACCCTAATTTTAATCTGAACCCTTTGCCGATCTTTCATTTGTCAGAGCCAGTGAGACACAGTTGTTGCTTCCTCGTCGTCATAGTGTGTGTGTGTGTGTGCGTGTGTGTTGTTGTAGGTCGGGGAATCCCCTCCGACATGCGAGAGATATCCGGTCTCTATGTCGAAACCGTCGAGAAGAAACCAGGAACAGCGAAGAGCCGCGTCTTCCATGGCGACGCAAGCAAGGTCGTCGTTCAAGGAGCCGGACTGAAGAAGGGATACCTCGGTCGCAATGGGACATTCAATCTCGAACTCAAGGAAGCCGGTAAGTACCTCCTCTTTCTACTTCGCCTCCTCTTCTCCTACTCCTAATTTTCCTTCTCTTCCTACTGGAGGAGGAGGAGCAGGAGGAGGGGAGGAGGCATCGGTCGCAATTCAACAAAGGCTGAAAAGAGTTTCTGTGGCATCGTTTGTTCCAAAGAAAGTGAACAGTTGAAAACTGTTGACGTCGGTTGATGCATGCAACTGGTAGCAATGCGACGGAGAGACATACATATATACACACATGCATAAAGACAGAAGAGAGAGAATGAGAGACATAGACAGAGACAGACATAGGCAGAGACAGACGGACATAGAAGTTGCTGATGTAAAGTAGCGTAACTCTTAGCAGACGATGACTTGCAAAGAAGTGAACAGATGAGACAGAACCAATCGGCTGTTTACATCCAAAGGGACAGATTGTATCTATGCATTGAATGGAGAGACTGACCAATCGGTCTATTCTTAATATGTTTTCAGGTCAGGGGCTGCTGACCGTTGCCATGTTGTCTCCCACTGGCTATCCGGTCAAGGAACTGACCTACAAGAAGCAGAAGAACAATGTCTATACGGTCACCTACTTGGCCGAAGAGAAAGGTGACCATTGTCTTCACGTGCGATTTGGAACAAATGACGTTCCTGGAAGTCCGTTCATCATCACAATGCAATGAACGATCAGAGATAAAGAGAGAGAGACAATGCCAACGGATGCAGCCATTCACTCCATGCGCCATCACTCCTCCTTCAATCCATAGCCCTCCACCTCGGCTCTTCTCTCTTTCTGTCTTTCTCTCCCTCTCCCCCCTCTCTCTGTCTCTGTCTCTCTTTCTAGCCACCATCATCTCTTCGTCCCATTGGCCTTCTCATCTCTCCCCTCCTTAATCCTTCCTTGCTCTTTCCTTCCTAATCGGCCTCTTCCTATCTCCCTTTTCTCCTCCTGCTCATCCTAAGTTTCCATCCTCCTCCTAGTTTTTCCTTATCCAGCCCCTCTTCCTCCTCGTCCTGCTCTTTCTAGTCCTCTTCCTCTTCCTCCTCTTCTTCCTCCTTCTCGTCCTAGCTGTGCAGTCGACTGAAGACGACGCCGTTAAGAATGACTTTCAATTGATTTCAGTTTTTATTCTCGTCAGTTAATCATTGATCGACGAACACTTAGTCATATGTATATATACTTATTATATCTGTGGATTTGTTTTTGAAACGATAGCTATCAGTTTAGCTCGATTTCTTTCTTTTCGACATCTCTGTCTTTCCTCACAGTCGTTCTTCCTATCTGTTTTCCTTCTTTCCTTCCTTCCTTTCTTTTCTTTACTTTCTTTCTATCGTTCATGACCTTTCTCTCTTCCTCCTTCCTCCCTTCCTTAATGCCTTTCTTCCTTCCATCTGTTCTCAGCGCTTCCAGCATTTTCATTCTTTCTACGATTTGTTTTTATCGTCAACTAAGAGCATAGTCTAGTATGGGTGCGTTTTGCTAAAGCTTCTTCAATTCAGCGCAAGTAGTCTGAAGTAGTCTGCAGTGTATTAAATAAACCGTTTAGAAACGTTTGAGTGACACGTTGTCTTTGTTTTTGTTTGACTGCTTGCCCGACTCTTGACATCGTTTATTAAGTACTTGGCATTTGCTTCTTTGTCCTCTTTGGAAGGCCTTAATGTCCTTCGCTCCCTTCAAACTGGCCTCTCTGGTCTTCCCAAAAGCCACATTGATGTCGACATGCATCGCCCTAATGATTTCATTCTAGTAGGAGGACTGGGCAACGTACGTCCTTAATCCTGCAGTCGATAACTTCCAGGCATCTGTATTATACAACGATTCATACGCGACTGCCTGCGCCACCTAGCGAATGCCTCATACGTTGGCCGTCATAGGAGTTTTGCTGCACCACCTGGCGAATGCCTCATACGTTGGCCGTCATAGGAGTTTTCTGAGCCACCTGGCGAATATGAGCCAAGTAAAACGTCAGGAAATGGTGTAATGTAATAAAAAAAATGTAAACGTTATTCTCCTAAAGATCTTGGCTCCAAACAAAA
>OY744612.1:54251458-54263958 GCA_963556255.1 Allolobophora icterica
GTGTCATTAAGACTTACCTCTTCCTCATCCACCATAGGCTGCCTCTCTGTCTTACGGACTGATCTTCTTGATCTTCTTGCATTAGACACAGGCACAATAAAGTTACTAATTACAATTACAATTATCAAATAACAGCTGCATTGGATTGGATTGTATTGTTAAAGAGCCAGGTTGTTAGGTCACTTGATGTGCCAGGTCAGATTCTGGGGAGGTCAAACGGGGAGACAGCTTGGTGCTATACGGTGGAAGTCGTTGTCTTCAGAGGCGAATGAAATTGCTGGAGGAGAAAGTGTCGACCGGGCGGAGTGCGGAGATTGACAAGCGAAAGAGATGGATGAAGGAAATGAGGCAGATCCCCTTTCGAGAGTTCCTTTGCGAAGAGCTGACGCAGTGTAGTTTAAGGAGTGGTTGCATAATTTGAAAGAGGAGGAGATTGGAGGGGGAGATGGAGGAGGTTGGATGAAGAACGAGTAGATCTAGATGGTTGGATAATGAATGATGGGCGAATGTCAGAGGTTGGCGGGTTTGAAGGGTAATGCTGGATTTCATGGACGCGTTGAGGAACTTAAGGCAGTGACACGATTTTAGAAGTAGAGTCATGTTGTAGTGTTTGAGAGTTTTAGTTTCTGTAAGGACAGAAGAGTTCTCGATTGTTGGAATAGGCGCTTTATTTATGAGCCGATGCTATAGAATAGGGAGTTGCAGTAATCGAGTTTCGAATGAACAATTGAGGCAGTCGTTTCATCAAGTATTGGGCGAAGGAATGATGACTTTGATGATAATGAAGTTGATGGTGATGATGATGATGATGATGATGATGATGATGACAATGATAATGATGATAATGACAATGATGATGATGATGATTTTGTATTATCCTAACGGTCAAAAATTCGATGTCGTTTGTCAGTTTAGAATGAAGGTGAAAGACAGAGGCAAAGAAAGATACAGAGACAGAGAGACAAAGACAACGACAAAGACAAAGACAGAGACAGAGGTAGACAGACAAAGACAGCGACAAAGACAAAGACAAATACAGAGACAGAGGTAGAGAGACAGAGACAGTGACAAAGACAAAGACAGAGCTTCAGATTGGATCGATTGAGTTCCAAGAGGAATGTACAGCAAGCCATGACCAACGCGGCACAGGCAGCATAGAGAAGCAAGCAGCAGCAGCAGCAGCAGCAGCAGCAGCAGCTAGCAGCAGCAGCAGCAGCAGCAGCAGCAGCAGCAGCAGCAGCAGCAGCAGCAGCAGCAGCAGCAGCAGCAGCAGCCAAAGCAGCAGCAGCAGCCAAAGCAGCAGCTGATGCAGATGTAGCCGTCGCTGGCTGTGTGACTGCCTGGGTGGCTACGGAGACAGAGGAGTCGATGGCTGCCGATGGAGGAGGAGGAGGAAGCAGAGGAGAACGGGGATTGGAGGAGGAGGACGAGGAAGAGGAGGAGGAGAAGCCTAATGTATAACGGTGGCATGTGTGATGTAACCCTAACCCTAACCCTAACCCTGACGAGTGCGAATTTCGCACTCGTCAGGTTCTCTCTCTCTCTCTCTCTCTCTCTCTCTCTCTCTCTCTCTCTCTCTCTCTCTCTCTCTCTCTCTCTCTCTCTCTCTCTCTCTCTCTCTCTCTCTCTCTCTTTCTCTTTCTGTCTCTTTCTGTCTCTCTCTCTCTTTCTGTCTCTCTCCCTCTCTCTGTCTCTTTCTGTCTGTCTCTCTGTCTCTTTCTGTCTCTCTCTCTGTCTGTCTCTTTCTGTCTCTCTCCCTCTCTGTCTCTTTCTGTCTCTCTCTTTCTCTTTCTCTAGCTATATCGCACACTCTCTCCTGCGTTTCTTGCTGTCTATCACACTGACAGTCACTATCAGTTTACTGTCAGAGGCGGTGGTCACTGGCTCTGTCAGTGGCCGTCGTCAGGGACTGTGTCAGTGGCCGTCGTCAGTGGCAGGATCAGTGACCGTGGTGAGATGATGACGAAAATGATGATGGTGATGATGATGATGATGATGATGATGATGATGATGACATAGAGAAACGACTTCAGAGAAACGATTCGGTTGCATTGACAGATTCTGTTGCTTCTGTTGCTGCTGCTGCTGCTGCTGCTGCTGCTGCTGCTGCACCACGACTGAAGAGGCAATAGAGGCAGCATTGCCTCTCTTCCCCTTCTGTCTCTCTCTCTCCTACTTGGATATGAAAATGCACAGACAGACGGACAGGCAGGCAGGCAGACATACAGTCAGACGGACAGACGGACGGACGGACGGACGGACGGCCGGGCTGTTTGGTGGACGCGGGCAGCAAAGTCGATATAACAAGAGGAGTCGATTCGCCATCGTCGCCTTCAGCAGCAGCAGCAGCAGCAGCAGCAGCAGCAGCAGCAGCAGCAGCAGCAGCAGCAGCAGCAGCAGCAGCAGCAGCAGCAGCAGCAGCAGCAGCAGCAGCAGCAGCAGCAGCAGAGCAGCAGCAGCAGCTAGGAATGGCTGCGAATGCGTAGTGGACAGAGCGATGGACAACAGACAATGGACACTGGTCAGTAGTTTGTCTGCTGGACACCAAATCAATGGCTTCTAATCGAAATGTCTGTCAGTGACGAAGAAGAGGTTAGTGCAAGAAAATATCCGATCTCATTATTATTTAGACACAAAGACAATTCTCTGTCTCTCTCCTTCTCTGTCTCTCTCCTTCTCTGTCTCTCTCCTTGTCTGTCTCTCTCCTTGTCTGTCTCTCTCCTTGTCTGTCTCTCTCCTTGTCTGTCTCTCTCCTTGTCTGTCTCTCTCCTTGTCTGTCTCCCTCCTTGTCTGTCTCTCTCCTTCTCTGTCTCTCTCCTTGTCTGTCTCTCTCCTTGTCTGTCTCTCTCCTTGTCTGTCTCTCTCCTTCTCTGTCTCTCCTTCTCTGCCTCATGCGTCCGTCCGTCCGTTCGTCGCGTGTCTGTCCATCTTTCTATCTGTACGTCTGTCTGTCTGTCTGTACGTCTGTCTGGTTGTCCGTCTCTCAGTATGTCCGTACGTCTGTATGTGCGTCCGTCCGTCCGTCTATCTGTCTGTACGTCTGTCTGGTTGTCCGTCTCTCAGTATGTCCGTACGTCTGTATGTGCGTCCGTCCGTCCGTCTATCTGTCTGTACGTCTGTCTGGTTGTCCGTCTCTCAGTATGTCCGTACGTCTGTATGTTCGTCCGTCCGTGTGACAGTCCGTTCGTACGACTGTCTATCTCTGTCTCTCTTATAAACCGAGTACTAGAATAAAAATTCCTAGATAAAATCTTGCGGATGAAATTTCCCATTGACGAAATGTTCTACCTGCAGCTGCATTCTCCTTACACTATGCGGCGGCGCAATAGAAGTTAATTGTCTCTTGGTTGGTTTATAATGAAGAGGGAGGTTCTTGGCTTCTTGCCTTTATTCTCAAACGTAGAGCTAGATTATTGAAACTAGATTATTATTCAAAGAATGTGCAGCATAGTCTATGTGGGTCAACCACATCATAACGTCTCTTGTTATATTCACTACCAACTGGGCACGCATTGTACTTGTAATTGTACTTGTAATTGTACTTGTAATTGTACTTGTAATTGTACTTGTAATTGTACTTGTAATTGTACTTGTAATTGTACTTGTAATTGTACTTGTAATTGTACTTGTAATTGAGAATTTATATAGCGGCGTTAAGAGAGACTCATCAGAGGCGCTCCCGACCTAACACAATCGAAACCGCGATCGAACAGAATGGTCTTCCAGCGTTTACGGAGAAGAGGCAAAGAGAGGCTGAGGAGTTCATGTCACAGGTTGTTTGCAACTTATTCAAGGAGGATGGGTTGACGACAGCAAAACTTCTGTGCTGGACCGTTGTAACAACGAAATCGCGACCAGGTATGGGAGATGTTGAGAGACATTGCTCATTGAGATACAAAAAATGGAGCAGAGCCGGCTAGACAATTACTCATGGGCATCAACATCTTTAAAACAATACTTTTTTCCATAGATAAGCAGTGGAGATCCTGACTCGTGAACCTGGATATCGAGGACTGTGAACCAAATTGAGGAATGTTGGCGATCAGCAGAGACGCAGAGCATTCAAACTGATTGAATCCGATTTACGCAGGAATGAGTTAGACCTGCCTAAATGGCATTGCCATAGTCAACCCTAGAGCACACGAATGCATTCACCATGCAGGGTTGTTGCTGCTTGAGTTGTAAGCGAAGGGCCTATACAGTAGTTCATGCATTCTGTTCATCGCTCATTCGCTGTCCATAAGATAAGCTTATGTCTTTTGTCTTCTCCTTCAAGTTGACCAAATTCCGTCTGCAGCCTGAAGGAAAAGAAGAGTCGACTGATGACCTGGCACCGAAACGAACCAAGCGACCTTGAATTGATATAGCGCCGATGTTTAAAATGGTCTCACTGGCGCCACGTGTTGTATGGCATTCTCGAGAATGTCTCAAGTGGAGGTTTTATGTTAGGTTGTCTTCTTCTGTCTTCAGCTTCACTTCCCCAGCAACATTCGCCGGATTCTACGCAGTTACTGAAAGTATTGAGTCACCGTTGAAGAAAGGAGCAAGAAGAAGAAGAAGAAGAAGAAGAAGAAGAAGAAGAAGAAGAAGAAGAAGAAGAAGAAGAAGAAGAAGAAGAAGAGGATGTTTCTTGATGGTCCTAAGTTTTCAGAAGTATATACACATGGTGACATAGGCAAGGCTTTCTTCGTAGAACTAGAAAAAAAGACGTTCGGATTTGTTTTAACAATTTTAATACTGCTTAATTAACATCGATGGATAGATATACGTATACTAAGACAGATCTTGCTGTACCAGTGTGCACCGCGGCACTTAACTCTGTCCTGAACATTCTATGCACCGATCTAGTTCCGGAAAATTAGGAAAAACCAAACCCTATTTTCATCTTTTCGAAGTACATTTTCCCCACCTGGCTGTTCCAGGCAGATTGCTATTACTTGATGATTGTAATTGTAATTACGACAATTTATATAGCATCGTTGGTAGCAAGCTACTTCTAGGATGCTTCACACGAACGCACGTACACTATCTACAGTCAGCGCAAAAGCTAATGTTCGGAGTTTTTACCTAGCAAGTAAAGTTTCAACTGTTTTTTTAAAACAAAGATGCTTTTAGCTTCCGGAATCCGCTATTGCTCTGTTACGGTTGATTGATTTCAGGCAGAGATTAGAAGCTTCTAAGGGAGACGGTTGAACTTGTATTAAAGAACAGACGGACAGCAGCTGCTCACAGAGAATAAAGAAGCGGTGAGATGTAAGAGTGAGTTATGGAACAGTGATTGTAGATGTCGACCGAACTGTCCAATGTAAGACGAACTTATCTAGAACAGTCCAAGTGCCAACTGTAGATTGTAGTCGATCTGTAGAAGATGAATGTTAAGTCGTCTAAAATAGAAATGTGTAAGCTCACCCTTTCAATTGGTTGTGCATCTAGAATGAAAAAGAGTTTGAACAGTTCTAAAAAGGAATTGCGAATCTAAGAGAAGAAACATCAGCATTCCTTTGTCTACCATCAGCATTCCTTTGTCTAACATCAGCATTCCTTTGTCTAACATCAGTATTCCTTTGTCTAACATCAGCACTCCTCTGTCTAACATCAGCATTCCTTTGTCTAACTTCAGTATTCCTTTGTCTAACTTCAGTATTCCTTTGTCTACCATCAGCATTCCTTTGTCTAACATCAACATTCCTTTGTCTAACATCTGCACTCCTTTGTCTAACATCAGCACTCCTCTGTCTAACATCAGCATTCCTTTGTCTTCATTTTGTGTGAAGCTGTATTCAAAATCATTTACAGTCTGACCAGAGTCTTTCGTTTCTCATCCTGGCTTAAAAGATGATCTGAGATAAACTGCCCTCTAACTATCCGTTGGGCATTTTATACGATAACATTTTCCCACAGAACATTTTCGTCATGCACGCCAAAACGCATTACTAACGGATCTCGCCGATAGAGGCGCTGCTGTCATGAATAGACCAGAAGCAGAAGAAGGAGATGGAAGATAAGGAAGAGGAGGAGAGGGAAGATGAGCGTGACATGAAATGGTAGAAGAAAGAACATAGAAGAAGGAGGGGAAATAAGACGAGACAATGAGGGAGCGAGGGACGGACGGACGGACGGACGGAGGGGGAGGGAGGGAGGGAGGGATGACTGAAGAACTGACTGATGGACTGATTGACTGATTGAAAGATTGACTGACAGTCAGTTAGGAGGGAGAATAAGACGAGACAATGAGAGAGAGGGAGAGAGAGGGGAGAAGGAAGAGGGGAAGAAGAAGAAAGAGGAGAAGGAGAGGGAAGAGGAGACGTGACATAAAATGGTAGAAGAAAGAACTAACTGACTGACTGACTGACTGACTGATATTGATGCTGTTGATGTTGATTGTGTAGATGTCTCTATCCCTGCGCGTCTGAATCATTTGCCAACGATGGATGATCATTATGATGATGCTGTCGTCTAAGAAGAAGAAAACTCAACCTCACTGACACTCCTCCTCGTCCTCGTCCTCCTTCTCGTCCTCCTTCTCCTGTTATTCATCCTCCTCCTCCTCTCCTCCTCCTACTGCTCCCTCCCACTGCATCTGCATCTGTCACAGTCTCTTCCACCAGTCCATATTTGCTGCCCTCTTCTACCCAAATCGCAGCTCATGAATATTCATCGGACTGCTAAGAACTGAAGGAGCTTCTATAGAGGACGCTTTCCTCTTCAACCACAGACATTCGGAAGCAGGATTCAGACAGGATGTCCAGCTCTGCTGTTAGCGAAACGCCGTCTAACGATCGACTCAGCCCACCAGAGCAGTCACCAGCAGCAGCAGCAGCAGCAGCAGGAGGAGGAGGAGGCAGTGGAGATGAATTGGTTGGTCATCGTGTGGTCAAACATCTGACGAAGGATGAAGAGATGATGTCTTCGGATGTGGATCGTCAGACGTCCTCAACCTTTGACCTTCACAGATCAACGAAAAGAAACGACGAAGCATCCTCTGCTCCTCACGTGATCGACCCTCAACCGTCACCAGATGTCGCTCATCAACGGACACCACCACCACCACCACCAGCAGCAGCAGCAGCAGCAGCAGCAGCAGAGACGCAGCAGAGAACCAGCGTCGGCTGCAGAGGCAAGGTGACGAGAGAGAAGGATGAGGAAGAGGGGCCTAAAAGATGCGATCGGATAAAGACGGAAGAGGATTCGCCGGTGGCGTGTGGAGGAGGATCTGACGGTCTGAGGATGGCTTTGCCGCGTCCATCTCTTCCTCTGTTACCTCGCATCGAACAGTATGAGCGACATCCACTGCTTCAGAAGCGATCAAAGACTGGAATAACGGAGTTTGAGATGTTGATGATCGAGAGAGAATTGATCAAAAGACGACAATCGATGGAGTCCGACAGAGCCACTCCTCCATCCTCCTCCTCCTCCTCTTCAGCAGCATCAGCAACCAATCGACGTAGAACGGGAGGCAGTCTGCGTCAGCAACCGTCTTCGATGAAGATGCTCATCCCTCGTAGCGCCATCTACGAACCTCATCCTCTGCTCAAGAAGTCCGCCGACGGAACCTACGAACTCGAACGAATCCTTCAGGAGAAGCAGCAGCAGCAGCAGCAGCGGAGGCAGACATCATCAGACCAACTGATGCAATCCACTCATCAGCAACCACGCACCTCCAGCAGTCGCAGCAGCAGCAGCCATCCGTCGCAGACGAATGGAGCGAAGCGAACAGAGAACGAAGATTCTAGTCGCAATTTGACGCAGTCAAGAGGTCGAAGATGCAAAGAAGCTGAAGAAGAAGAAGAAGACCCGGATGATGGTCGAGATGCTCTGAGTGCAGTTGATGACAGCTTCACCGAAGCATCAGTTGACACAGAGGAATCGGTTTCCATGGAAACGGAACATAAACAGCAGTCGAAACGGGTTCGGTTTCAGAGGCAGGAGAGTGCGTATAAAGATGACGACTCAGAACTGGCAATGCGAGGCGGAGGAAAAGGAAGTAATGCAAAGGAAGGAAATGGCAAGAAAGAGAATACAGAGGAAGGAAATGGAAAGGAAGGAAATGGAAAGGAAGGAAATGGGAAAGAAGGAAATGGGAAGGAAGGAAATGGAAAGGAAGGAAATGGGAAGGAAGGAAATGGGAAGGAAGGAAATGGAAAGGAGGGAAATGGGAAGGAAGGAAATGGGAAGGAAGGAAATGGGAAGGAAGAAAGCAGCAGTGACGCTGGTGGTCGCAATGGTTCCTCTGATGCGACCCTCATGACAAAAGGAGACGAACATTCACAGACAATAGCTGCGTCGTCGAAAGACAATAACAATAGACAACAACAACAACGACAACAGCAACAACGAAAACGAGACAACCGAAACACATCGGATGAGAGAACGGACGGAAGAAGCTGTTGCCTCTCGTGACAGTTGCTTTTGAGAAACGGCGATTAACCCGAACAACACTGCCACCTATCAATCGAACACTCCTATGTCTCTTAATAATAATAATGATGATAATGATGATGATGATGATGATGATGATGATGATGATGATGATGATAATAATAATAATAATAATAATAATAATAATAATAATAATAATAATAATAATAATAATAATAAATTCTTTAGGGATTCTTTTTAACTTTGGGCCAAAAAAATAATAAAAATAATGATAATAACCATACTGGTGATTGCAGTGATGAAATGACAATGATGATGATGATATTATAGAATTAAGATAATAGTAATATCACTAGTAGTAGTGGTAGCAGTTTAAGTAGTAGTAGTGGAAGTAGTAGCAGTGGAAGTGGTAGTAATAATAGTATTAGTAGTATGTCGGAAAGAATTCAAGAGATAAATCTTCAGAACCTGCAGCTTAATCCCAAATCAAACATTTATTTAATCCCTACTAAATAAATTCTCTGAGCACTTTAAATCCTGGAGAAAAGTAAATATCCAAGTAATCCAAACTCTTGGGAAAATTCTTCTAGTAGGTTTAACTTTTGTAAAACTTTCAAAGAAATTCTAACTATTGGAAAAATTCTACAAGTAGTCGTAACTCTTATGAAGAATTCGCCAAAAATGTACAAGTATTCTTATATATATATATATATATATATATATATATATATATATATATATATATATATTCGTTTATTCAAAAAACTGGATGGCACACCGCACCCAGGAACATTAACACGGGAATCATAGAGAAATAATAATATGGATGACTAAAGCAGTAACGTAATGTTAGTTGAATTGACTTTCTTAACTCTCGACTTGAAAAGTCATCAATAGTCCAAACTCCTCAATCAAGTTGTCCAGGTATGCTTAAATCTTGAAAAATTCCTCAACTAGCCTTAATTATTAAATAAACTTGTCCAAATCTTAACTCTTGAGAAAATTCCTCATGGAGTCCTAACTATTGAAAAAGCTGTCAAAATATGCTTAAATCTTGAAAAGATTCTTCAATTAGTCTTAACTATTAAAAAGTTGTCCAAATATTCTTAACTCTTGAGAAAATTCCCCAAGTAGTCCTTACTCTTTAAAAAAAGTTGTCCAAATATGTTTCAGTCTTGAAAAAATCCTCAAGTACTCTTAACTATTGAATAATGTTGTCCAAGTATGCTTAAATCTTGAAATAAAGTCCTGAAGTAGCCTTAGTCCTAACTACGCCTATTAAAAAAAGTTGTCCAAGTATTCTAACCTCTTGCGAAAATTCCTAAACTATGCCTAACTATTGAGAAAGTAGTCCATGTATTCTTAACTCTTGAAAAAATCCTCAAGTAGTCGAAACTATTGCAGACTCTTCTACTAGTATGCTTAAATCTTGAAAAAATCCTCAAGTAGTCTTAACTCTTGAAAAGATTTATCTAAGTATGCTTACATCTTGAAATAAAATCTTAACTATTGAAAAAAGTTGTCCAAGTATTCTTAAATCTTGAAAAATTCTCAAGAAGTCATAACTATTGGGAAAAGTTGCCCAAAGAGTACTAAATTTGGAGAAGAGTGGATTTAGTTGGGTTCTGTTTGTTGTGATTCTCTTTGTTCAACTGCATTGTTTGAAAACAAGAAATAACATCCAAAAAATTATTGTTGTCCAAATCTTCACCCTCTCATTGTCTCTCTACAAGTATAGCTGCTGGACACTGTAGCCGATTGGTTATGGCCTTGTATCGCGTTAAGTTCTGGTTCGAGCCTCCTCCCTCCCCTCTGATGGTTTCTGGGTATGGACCTTCAGCAAGTTCTTTACTCAAAATTTCCAGTTGCTCTGCGTCATCAATTGAAGGGCTTGCCTCAATAACCAGGTATGTCGACATACCTGGTTTATGTGAAAAAGTATGCCAGCGTGCTTGGAATTTTGTATTCTATATACCCTGCAAATTTGGTGCAAATCTGATTATTTTTGAATTGGCTTTTGGATAAACAAGTTTGTCGACATATGGTATTTAGCAGCCGACAGCATTACTCCAGTGCAATAACCCGGTATGATAACAAAAATTGTCGTTTTTTGCTAGTAATCTTTGTATTAAAACCGGTGCAATAATCAGGTTATTTGACATACCCGGTTATTGACTGTTACTTACTCTACAATTCACTGATTTTGCGTTATTTTTTCCTTACTGTAATGTAGCTATGATGACTTACCTTTTTATTGCACGATTAATTTGTACTGTGTGCTAGTCACCATTTGGTGCAAGAATAAGGTATGTCGACTAACAGCAGACGATTTTGGGTCATTGAGTGTCAATAACCAGGTATGAAGCAAAATGTCGTGAAAAACATTAAAGTTATCTTTTGCATTGCATTATGTAACAATTTCGTGAAAGACAATAATAACTCAGACGGTGTTTCAAACAGCTTGTCGATATCTCGTAAAATGGCTTAGATACAACAGTTTGAAGTGTCAAATCTTTGAAGCCATTTTCCCAAAACTCAAAAAATCCGACATACCTGGTTATTGCTGCAAGCCCTTCAATTGATGCTGGATCACTCAGCGGCGCTTAATGAATGCATTATATTAATAATAATAGTAGGCTAATACGAGTATTATTATTATTATTATTATTATTATTATTATTATTATTATTATTATTATTATTATTATTATTATTATTATTATTATTATTATTATTATTATTATTATTATTATTATTATTATTATTATTATTATTATTATTATTATTATTATTATTATTAGTAGTAGTAGTAGTAGTAGTAGTAGTAGCAGTAGTAGTAGTAGTAGTAGTAGTAGTAGCAGTAGTAGTAGTAGTTCTAATTTAAAAAATAATAATAATGATGATAACAGATATTCTGAATATCTGGTGTAAATGGATGTTTAATGCGACTGTGCATTTGAAGCCTTTGCAATCGAATCGCCTCAGAGGAAAACATTTGACGTTAGATCGTCCTAACCCTCTTCCCTTCATCATCGCTTCCATTTATAGCTAGCACCCACATCTCACCCACATTCGGCTAGTTTGCTGTTCGACCGACCCCTGGGATCCCCCACCCTACCCGAATCAATCGAAATAGTCGTCACCCCAATGAACAAGCAGCGAGTGATGATTGTCCTGCAGTTGCCTTCGTTCAGGTAATTCGCACCTCTAATTATAGACGCCACCTGTAATAGATGCAGGTAGCCAAAGAGAAACCAAGGCCAGCGAAGCGTAAAATGCAAATGAAAGGTTCATGCTTTCGTTTATTTCTCTCGCAAGAAAGAAAAGAAATCGGGTTTCAAGATATTCGCCGAAAATTGGCTCATGATATGCGATAGTAGGAGAATGACAGGTAGAAGGAGGACAAGAAGGAGGACAAATAGGAGGACAAGTAGGAGGACAAATAGGAGGACAAGTAGGAGGACAAGTAGGAGGACAAGTAGCAGGATAAGTAGAAGGAGGAGGTGGCGGAGGAACCGGATAAAGAGTAAGATATATATATATGCATGAGTCTGGATATATATATATATATATATATATATATATATATATATATATATATATATATATATATATATGAAATTGCGCCTGTGATGACCTCTACGCCTGTGATGACCTCTGCGCCTGAAACATGGATAGCAGACAGATCTAGAAACATGTAACTGAAGAAAATTGAAGTAGTCGCTGGTCTTCCGGAATTTGTTCAATGGTTGCATCAATGTGTGCATAAGTCTGCCTCTTTGTTAGTCTGCCTCTTTGTTAGTCTGCCTCTTTGTTAGTCTGCCTCTTTGTTAGTCTGCCTCTTTGTTAGTCTGCCTCTTTGTAAGTCTGCCTCTTTGTAAGTCTGCCTCTTTGTAAGTCTGCCTCTTTGTAAGTCTGCCTCTTTGTTTCCATACCTTTGAGATTTTGCTGCTTTGCTTTACAGTGGTTTCGTTACGTGGATCGATTGCATCTGTAATTAGAGATAGGAATTACCTGAGTGAAGGGAAAGGTGAATGCTGGTCGGTCGGTCGGTAATCAGTGGTCGAACAGTTGATTAGGAACCTTAAACTAATTAACACAAAACTAATTGTCTCCTCGGAT
>OY744612.1:54266458-54281458 GCA_963556255.1 Allolobophora icterica
TCCGTTTTAATCAACAGCTAAGACAGTTTAATATAAGAAATTTCCACACGTTAAACTTTGTAGGACCGACCGTTTGGTCACAACGTGCAATTGCGTTTTTTTTAAAACACTACCAATTGGCAAAAACATGCACTTTCATTGGATTTCTAACGAAATGTCATGGTACCATATGAAAACAGTATGCAACAACAAGAATATAAGTATTTTATAGCATATTAGCCAAATGGTGACAATTTGCAACACTGCAGGAAATAAGTTTTTAATGGTATAATTACCAAGTGGCAACATTTTCTACTATGGCACAGTTTTAATTCTTGAAAACGTTAGTCATGAAAAATTGCATTTTGAGCTTCAAAAGTCGGCGATTATGTAGTTTGTGTGTTTTTGCATCTTGTTACCAAACGGTGACGTATTGCACATCCGCCCGGTTACCTCTGTGGCTATTGCATGTAGTTACCAATTGGTTAAAGTTATCAGTTCTTCAAATATACAAATTCTGTGAGAAATTTAGACCTTAAAACAGTGCCAATTGGTTACAATATGCACTTACTATCAAAAATATTTTTTCAGCGAAAAAAAATAAAAATACTATGGAATAAAAGGTTAAGCTTTAACCTCCCAGATAACGACCCACGAACTTTTATATGTCCCATGTTATTTCGTAGTGGATCCGTTCAGGCCAGGACATTAGCTGACACGCAAGGACTAAATTCAAACCCGTCACGCTATTAGCTAAAGCGTGTCGCCTGAATGAGTTTCATCTAGCATCGTGAGGGTCGGTTAGGGTCAGGGAAGGGTCGTAGGGTTAGTAGTACCTGGAGTCAGTCGTTAAGGAGTAACCGACTGACTTGATGAATCAGTCGACTAAGTCGCTTGCTTATCGACTGACTAAGTCGCTTAGACTTATCTACTGACTTAGCGACTTGCTATCGACTTCTCAGGTAATCAGGTATGTCTATTGGACATTATGGGGACATACCTGATTACCTAACAATAATTATAATGCATTATACCGCATACTGTACTGACCGAACCATCATTTCCGTGAGCGTTAGAACCCATGGAATCCATATGGGCTCTATTATAAAGGTCCAGTATGGAATTATGGGCTCCGCTCCATGTGGACATACTTACAGAGGACAGACCGATGACCGTGAAAATTAAGGTTAATGTTTTTTCCGTGAAATTGAGCGCTTGATAAATCGAATGAAGCGAGGAGGATTTATAGCAGTATCGGATCTTACGGCCAACTATACCCCTAAGCCGCCGCCGTTAGCCGCCGAACCGAAAAAAATTCTGCAAGCCGATAAACCGCCGGAAATTTTGCGGCTTAGCCGAAAAACCGCCGAGAGTTATTTCACGGCTAGCCGCCGGAAAACGTTCGGCTACAACATGCACAGACATGTGTTTATAAAATTTGCACGCTGGGTTGCTACTTTCTAGCCTATTTTAGTGTTCTGTTTTGTAGGCCTATGACTTTGTGTGTGCCACTAGATGGTCATTTGTTCATGGTATTGTCTTACAGATGTTCCATTTTCTAATCAATTGCCTTACTGGAACTCGAACTCTCTATAGTCGATACACTTTTTGTACGAACTATGTGTTTCAAGCCGTAATTTTTTTTTGCCGGATGCATTTGTAGCCGAAAAATGTAGTTTACGCGCTTTTACGGCTAGCCGAAAAACCAGCCGTAAATTTGCTCAAGCCAGCCGTTAACCAGAAAAATTACGGCTTAGGGGTATACGGCCAACCATGCAGTTGGCTGAAACTGCTGATGTGCGCCTCTTTCAGGCAGTAGCAGAGAACGAGAATCATGTACTCCGGCACTTATTCCCAGTGTGAGAATTGTAGAAAAAAGACTGGGAGTGGGTTAGACTTTGATCCATGTGGAGCTGAATATTTAAGTCATATTTTGCGAAATTTGAAAGCAGCTGATTTCAACGCTAGCAGTTTTGCAGGTTAAACTCGAATCAAAATCAATTCCTTTGTTGAGAAAATAAAAAACTGCATACATGATACACCATGTAAATTATTTCTCTTTGTCAGAGATTCAGAATCAAATAATGTTAAATCACACCAGCACAACTGAAGGCGTTGGAAACGACCCCTGGGGTGTGCAATGAAACCTTAACTGCTGGGTCCTCAGAAAGACTAGATGGTTGAACCCCACAACCCCCGACAATTCTCACTCTGCTTATTCCCCCCCCCCTTCGTAATCATCAACACCATCTTCGTAATAGAATGCATGAATTCACCCTACCAGAAACAGACAACAAGAACTATATTCCCCATATTCTCTATGAGAACGTTTACTTATAGATCAAACTCTTTCTCTTATGAAGTACCAATCAGCTTGTTTTTCTCAACAAGCGAATATTGTATTGTATTGTAATGTAAGTGTTGCTCATGTCCTGCTGCTGATGTCTTCGTCAAATCGAAACATGTAATCCGCGATTAAAACAAGAAGAAAAATATTAAGTGAACGAAGTCGCTTGCAATCGATAGCTTAGCGACTGGTTTCGACTTAAGGCCTTAGCGGCGGCGGCGGATGGCGGTGGCGCCGGGGACTAAGGATTAGGGTAAGTGTAACCTATATATTTTGTGCGACTAAAAAGCTACACCTTTTTCACATGCGCGACGTGTTTCACGTGTGATTCTTTGGAATGATATTTGCCACGGTCGGCCTTAAAGCGTATTATTTGTAATGGCAGAATTATATAGCGCCACCTGACGAGATACTCGTCATTGGTGCTTCTGAAGGTAATGCAATGAAACCACGATTGAACAGAATGGACTTCAAGTACATCTTGCGGAAAAGAGGTTATTTATAATACACATCAGGATTCAGGAGGGAGGATGACCTAGAGGAGGAGGAGGAGGATTACCCAGTGGAGTAGGGGAGGATGGCATAGAGGAGGAGGGAGGATTACCCAGTAGGAGAGGATGACATAGAGGAGGAGGGAGGATTACCCAGTAGGAGAGGATGACATATAGGAGGAGGGAGGATTACCCAGTAGGAGAGGATGACATATAGGAGGAGGGAGGATTACCCAGTAGGAGAGGATGACATATAGGAGGAGGGAGGATTACCCAAAGGAGTAGGGAGGATGGCCCAGTGAAGGAGGGGAGGATGACATATAGGAGGAGGGAGGATTACCCAGTAGGAGAGGATGACATAGAGGAGGAGGGAGGATTACCCATAAGAGTAGGGGAGGATGGCCCAGTGAAGGAGGGGAGGATGACCCAGAGGAGGAGGGCGGATTACCCAGTGGAGTAGGGGAGGATGACCCAGAGGAGGTCGAGGTGTTGCACGATACTAAACTGGAAGAACAACGAGAAAGAAGAACAAGAACCCGTTGAAAGGTTCTTGAAACGGTCACAAAAAGACATGGAGAGGATAAGCCACAGTGCAAAGAACAGCCATAGACAAAACGTAGTGACTGATTCCAGCGCTTCCGTCTCTCCTACGTTTTGAGCTTTAGAATCCTCAGCGGCAGAGGGAGTGATGAGAGATGAGTCAGCCGATGAATCGCCAGACCATCCATCGATAGCGACGTGATTGATAGTGTCTACTATGATTGACAGCTCACTGGAGCCAATCGCAATTGTCGATGTCTGATTGGCAGAGTGCTGCCATCTGTCGCCCATCCCATCAATGATTGCAGTAATAGCGAGATCAGCGATGAGTTCGTTGACGCCTCTTCACTCGGACAATCGCCGCCAGGGGAATGCAGATGGTCAAAGACGATGACCAACACTTCAACTGACCAGACTGACCGACCGAATTCTATGAGAAATCGAGAGACAGCTGACAACTCTCGGTCAGTCAAGTGACTGAGCGACATGACATAGAAGACGGGAGCAGATCCTCCTTTGGATTACGGTGGTTTTTATAAAAGACTCGAGATCATGCTCTACCTCCGTTGATAGTTTCACGTGTTCTTAATTGTCTGTCATGTGACTGTCATGTGTAGCAAGTGTCGTCGATTCTATCGATCACCATAATCATGACGATGATGACGACGACGTTAGTCAATGCGACTTTCAAAGGCATAGAAACCGCGAGGGATTAGCTTCAGAAGAGCAGACACGAGTTCTTCTGTGGAATCACTGCCAGGGAAGACACAAAGAAGAGAGAGTGAGGGAGAGTGAGGGAGAGCGAGGGAGAGGAGGAAAAGGACAAGGAGGATCGGAAGAAGGAAGATGCTCGTGTTGTGTGCTGGATGTGGTCATCCGATCGAGGATCGTTTCCTTCTGACAGTCGTTGACCGAATGTGGCATTCATCATGCGTCAGGTGTTACGATTGTCATTGTCCACTGCTCGACAGGTGCTTCTCACGCGACGGGCAACAGCTCTTCTGCAAGATGGACTTCTTCAGGTACAACAGATAGAGGGCCTGAGAGAGTGAGTGAGATTGTGTGAGCGAGAGAGAGAGAGAGATAGGGAGAGAGAGATAGGGAGAGAGAGAGAGAGTGAGAGAGAGTGAGTGAGTGAGAGAGAGATAGGGAGAGAGAGAGTGAGTGAGTGAGTGTGAGTGAGGGTGAGTGAGTGAGAGAGAGAGATTTCGTTTGTTTTTCCAGTTGTAACAAACTGTCGTATACGTATAGAGTTAATTCTAGGATGCTTTACATAGTCAATTGGAATCGCCAGTGATCAGGGTAACATACATGTTGTAGGTACAAGTGTAGACTCAAAATTACTTCTAAAGGGCATAGTCTCTGTCTGTCTGTCTGTCTGTCTGTCTGTCTGTCTGTCTGTCTCTATCTCTCTCTCTCTCTCACACACTCACACACACACACACACACACACACACACACACACACACACACACACACACACACACACACACACACACACACACACACACACACACACACACACACACACACACACACACACACACACACACACACACACACACACACACACACACACACACACACACACACACACACACACACACACACACACACACACACTATCTCTTCTATAACGATAACCGATTCCTAATCTATTCCTATCATCCGTAATAATTTATATTCCTAATCTATTCATACTATACACAGCGCATCTAGTCTTGTGATCTGCAGTTGATCAGATAAGCCAGTGAATTCTGCTCTAGTGAAGAGCGAAAGAGGGCTGAGAACTTCTCCGTACCTCAAAGAACTTCTTTGCTGTAGCGCTGCATAAGCGACTGCAGGAAAGATAGCAAGATGGAAGTCTGTTCTATCTTCCAACTGACAATCAGTTCAAGACCAACTGAAATAGAACAGAAAGATCAACGGCTGAGGATGAGGTCTTGGCTCTGATCTTCTGCCTTGCTTTGTCTTCTATTTGAAAAGGAGATTCGGATCCAAGTGTGGCGGATGCAAGCAAGGTATTGCACCGACGGACCTCGTCCGAAGAGCACGTGACTGCGTGTACCACGTGACGTGCTTCAACTGCACGGTTTGTGGAAGGCAGCTATCTACGGGTGACGAGATGTACATCCTGGATGACAGTCGATTCATCTGTAAAGATGACTTCAGTCTTCAGACGATGGAAAACACGCGTAAGTCGTCTGCCCACGATCCTCCTCCTCCTCCTCTTACTCCTCCTCCTCCTCCTCTCTCCTTCTTTTCTGCTCCTCCTCCTCCTCCTCCTCGTCCTCCTCGTCCTCCTCCTCGTCCTCCTCGTCCTCCTCCTCCTCCTCCTCCTCCTCGTCCTCCTCCTCCTCCTCCTCCTCCTCCTCCTCCTCCTCCTCCTCCTCTGTCTTCTTCGTTTACCGTCTCTGTCTGTTTCTATCTCTATTTCTATCTTTTCTATAGGTTTTTCTGTCTTTGCGTCTGTTTCTGTTTTGTTTCTGACTCTGTTTCTGCCTCTGTTATTGGCTTTGTTTCTGCCTCTGTATCTGTCTCTGTTTATGGACATCAGTTGGTGTTGCCTTCGCTCTTCGATTCTTAATCTTTCTTTCTTTTCTTTCTTCCTTCCTTTCTTCCTTCCTTCATTCATTCCATTTATTCATTTCCTACATAACTTTGTTTCCTTTTGTGTAATCAACTGTCGAGTTCATCCTGTGTATCTATCCGTGTCAATCTGTAGTAGTTATATACGTAGTTGCGTTCCTAGTTGTTTCTATGGCTCTCTCCGTATGTAGGCCTATTGATGAGAAAGAGAATGCAAATAATGGGAAGAGGAAGAATGAGTTGTTACAAGAAGAGATGCTGAAGAAGAAGGATTGAAGACAGGTGATGCAATGGAGGCTGAGATGAAGGAATTGATAGAAGAAGATTGAAGACAGGTGATGCAATGGAGGCTGAGATGAAGGAATTGATAGAAGAAGATTGAAGACAGGTGATGCAATGGAGGCTGAGATGAAGGAATTGATAGAAGAAGGATTGAAGACAGGTGATGCAATGGAGGCTGAGATGAAGGAATTGATAGAAGAAGATTGAAGACAGGTGATGCAATGGAGGCTGAGATGAAGGAATTGATAGAAGAAGGATTGAAGACAGGTAATGCAATGGAGGCTGAGATGAAGGAATTGATAGAAGAAGATTGAAGACAGGTGATGCAATGGAGGCTGAGATGAAGGAATTGATAGAAGAAGATTGAAGACAGGTAATGCAATGGAGGCTGAGATGAAGGGATTGATAGAAGAAGATTGAAGACAGGTGATGCAATGGAGGCTGAGATGAAGGAATTGATAGAAGAAGATTGAAGACAGGTGATGCAATGGAGGCTGAGATGAAGGAATTGATAGAAGAAGGATTGAAGACAGGTAATGCAATGGAGGCTGAGATGAAGGAATTGATAGAAGAAGATTGAAGACAGGTGATGCAATGGAGGCTGAGATGAAGGAATTGATAGAAGAAGATTGAAGACAGGTGATGCAATGGAGGCTGAGATGAAGGAATTGATAGAAGAAGATTGAAGACAGGTAATGCAATGGAGGCTGAGATGAAGGAATTGATAGAAGAAGATTGAAGACAGGTGATGCAATGGAGGCTGAGATGAAGGAATTGATAGAAGAAGGATTGAAGACAGGTAATGCAATGGAGGCTGAGATGAAGGAATTGATAGAAGAAGGATTGAAGACAGGTGATGCAATGGAGGCTGAGATGAAGGAATTGATAGAAGAAGGATTGAAGACAGGTGATGCAATGGAGGCTGAGATGAAGGAATTGATAGAAGAAGATTGAAGACAGGTGATGCAATGGAGGCTGAGATGAAGGAATTGATAGAAGAAGATTGAAGACAGGTGATGCAATGGAGGCTGAGATGAAGGAATTGATAGAAGAAGATTGAAGACAGGTGATGCAATGGAGGCTGAGATGAAGGAATTGATAGAAGAAGGATTGAAGACAGGTAATGCAATGGAGGCTGAGATGAAGGAATTGATAGAAGAAGGATTGAAGACAGGTGATGCAATGGAGGCTGAGATGAACGAATTGAATGAAGAAGATTGAAGACAGGTAATGCAATGGAGGCTGAGATGAAGGAATTGATAGAAGAAGATTGAAGACAGGTGATGCAATGGAGGCTGAGATGAAGGAATTGATAGAAGAAGATTGAAGACAGGTGATGCAATGGAGGCTGAGATGAAGGAATTGATAGAAGAAGGATTGAAGACAGGTAATGCAATGGAGGCTGAGATGAAGGAATTGATAGAAGAAGGATTGAAGACAGGTGATGCAATGGAGGCTGAGATGAACGAATTGAATGAAGAAGATTGAAGACAGGTAATGCAATGGAGGCTGAGATGAAGGAATTGATAGAAGAAGGATTGAAGACAGGTGATGCAATGGAGGCTGAGATGAAGGAATTGATAGAAGAAGATTGAAGACAGGTGATGCAATGGAGGCTGAGATGAAGGAATTGATAGAAGAAGATTGAAGACAGGTGATGCAATGGAGGCTGAGATGAAGGAATTGATAGAAGAAGATTGAAGACAGGTGATGCAATGGAGGCTGAGATGAAGGAATTGATAGAAGAAGATTGAAGACAGGTGATGCAATGGAGGCTGAGATGAAGGAATTGATAGAAGAAGGATTGAAGACAGGTAATGCAATGGAGGCTGAGATGAAGGAATTGATAGAAGAAGGATTGAAGACAGGTGATGCAATGGAGGCTGAGATGAACGAATTGAATGAAGAAGATTGAAGACAGGTAATGCAATGGAGGCTGAGATGAAGGAATTGATAGAAGAAGATTGAAGACAGGTGATGCAATGGAGGCTGAGATGAAGGAATTGATAGAAGAAGATTGAAGACAGGTGATGCAATGGAGGCTGAGATGAAGGAATTGATAGAAGAAGGATTGAAGACAGGTGATGCAATGGAGGCTGAGATGAAGGAATTGATAGAAGAAGGATTGAAGACAGGTGATGCAATGGAGGCTGAGATGAACGAATTGAATGAAGAAGATTGAAGACAGGTAATGCAATGGAGGCTGAGATGAAGGAATTGATAGAAGAAGGATTGAAGACAGGTAATGCAATGGAGGCTGAGATGAAGGAATTGATATATAAGAAGGATTGAAGACAGGTAATGCAAAGGAGGCTGAGATGGATAGAAGAAGTCGTGTGAACTGATGACGTATCGGTGACTTGGAATGAGTTGACTTTTCTTCTGGTTTTCTTGGCTTGTAAACGAATTTAGATTCTGTCGCTCTGTCGAACATATCTTCCGTCGTCGATGCCATTTCACCCGCATCAGCATCAGCATCCTCAGCTGCTGCGCCGGTTCCTGCAACCAAGAAGCATCTTGATCATCCTCAGAAGGGACCATCTTACGACAAACTGCGAGGTAGCGATGATGACGTCGACGACAACGACGACAATGAAGATGACGACGACGACGACGAAGAGAAAGACGAGGGAACAAGCGTCAATGGCGACGAATCACGTGACTCAGTGGCGCTTCCGTCACACGTGATGAACGACGCCACATTGTTTCCGGCGTCAGTTGCATGCGTTGAACGTAGCAGTGGTTCGACTTTAAGACGGTCAGCAGCAGCAGGAGGAGGAGGAGGAGGAGATGGTGACGGAGAGGACCAGTACGAATGCGTCATCAACAACAACCACAGCAACTGCAGCTTAGACTCGAACTGCAGCGACGAGAATTCGAATCCGAGGTTTTCGGAAAACCCGGATAAAGATCGCGACAAAGAGAACGCGAAACAAGACGAAGCCCTGCAGGGAGCAACGAAGAGAAGAGGACCAAGAACAACCATCAAAGCAAAACAACTCGAAACACTCAAGTCAGCCTTCGCTGCCACTCCTAAGCCGACAAGACACATCCGAGAACAATTGGCTCAAGAGACTGGACTTAATATGAGAGTCATTCAGGTCAGAATTCCTCTCATACTTCGCTTGAAGAGGACTCTACCTGTCCTTCAGTCTCTATGTCCTGCCTCCCTTCTCTGTTTTCTCCTTCTGCCTCTCTGTCTTTCTCTGTCCGTCCCTCTGTCCTCCTTCGTCCGTCCCTCTGTCTTGCTCCGTCCATCCCTCTGTGTTCCTCCCTCCTGCCCACTCTCTCTCACCCTATCGGTACCTCTGTCCTCCTCCGTCCATCCCTCTGCCCTCCGTCCATCCCTCTATCTTCCTCTCTCCGCCCTTCTGTCTTCCTCCGTCCATCCCTCTATCTTCCTCTCTCCGCCCTTCTGTCTTCCTCCGTCCATCCCTCTATCTTCCTCTCTCCGCCCTTCTGTCTTCCTCCGTCCATCCCTCTATCTTACTCTCTCCGCCCTTCTGTCTTCCTCCGTCCATCCCTCTATCTTCCTCTCTCCGTCCTTCTGTCTTCCTCCGTCCATCCGTCCGTCTCTTGATCTCTTTGAGTTGATCGCCAGCTGTTACATATTCATGATCTGCTGATGTGGACGATGTTGCTTTGTGCTAAGACAGCTAAGTGAATAGTTTTCTCTTAGGTTTGGTTTCAGAATCGTCGTTCGAAGGAGAGGCGGATGAAGCAGCTGAGTGCGATGGGGGTTCGACGCCAGTTCTCGCCTTCGAACGACTGTTCTCAGACCAGGTGATGAATTCAACTCCGACGCAACCACCGACCATCAGCATCCTCATCCCTTGCTCACCCATCACCACCATCGTCACCACTCCCCTGCAGCAGCAGCAGTCGCGATGGCCTACTTTGGAGGTAAGGGCGATGAAAATGGCATCTATGAGTGGAAGTTATTCGCTGCCTCATTCTGTTCACTGGCGCATTTCGGTGCAATACTGAAACATCCAAGTTCCACATATTCTCCATTCTCTGTAACGGTCAATAATTGCCCACAGCTACATGCTAGCAAGTAAGTGGAGTTGAGCGCGACACCGGTTGTTGAAAATGACTTAATGACCTCAAATGAAATGTCATCACTTATTTGTCACATTGATTGCCACCCAAATTATGGCAGATTCACCAGCGACCTCTGTCCCTCTCTATGTCTGTCTCGGTAGACCCGTCTGTCCTCTTGCATCCCTCTCCCGCTCTCTATATCCGCCAGTATGTGTGTCTTTCTCTAACTGTCTGCCTGTCTGTCTCTATGTCTCTGCATTCGTCTCTGTCTCACTCCATCGGTCAATGCAGTGATTGTCGGAAATTGTTCATTATCTATAGAAATCCTTCGCTCGTCCCTCACAACTCCACTTCGTCTGTATTTCCTTTCAATTCAATCGATCCTCTCGATTCGCTTTTCCACCCAAATGATCATCCACCACCCAACTAGAAGTTTCCTACGAATGTCTTGGAAAACTTAGAGAGTCACAGAGACAGCCAGATACAGCAAAACAGAAACACTAGCAATAAGCAGTGATGGGCACTAAACTATTTGTGTTAGTTAAACTAAAACTATTTTCCAACTAAAAAATAGTTTAACTAAAGTTGGCAACTGATTTTGGAAATCAGTTCATTAAACTAAAAAAGTAGTTAAACTTTTTCCCAACTTTTTACGACAAATATTTTCACAATAACAGAGGTTAAGTGAACTGTAATAATGCAGAGCGTCAATGACAATTTCACCTTCAAACTATGCAATGTGTACTGTTCTGGCATACAGTTACAGGTAAGTAGGCCTAGTGTATGAATTTGAAAACACAGGCTGTTAATGCTTAAACTATGCAGTGTTAATCAATAAGTTTCACGGTGAGGTTTTGACAGTGTTAAATGTTCATTGCAGAAAATAGTTGCGTATTGCTGATTTTTAGTTAATCTTTTTAGTTAACAACTAAACAATGTTAGTTAAACTATGGTTTTAACTAAACTATTTTTTAGTTAAACTAAAAGTTAGCAACTTTTTAGTTAACTGTTGCCCATCACTGACAGTAAGACAGAGTAAGAGACGGAGAGACAGTGTTTTGCTAAACTATGCCATAATTATGGTGAGAACTGTACACACAAATCACGTCAACGTTCTATGGCGCCACAAGACGTCGTTAAACTGTTGGATCGAACAAGTAAGTGATGCAGATGATTCGCTGCCGAAGAAAATTTTGGACTTCCTCCAGTAACTCCTTAATTAGATTTCCACTATCCCATCCATTCTCTCTTTTCAGTCTTTAAATTTACTCCATTTCCATTTATATTGAAAACACTCTTTTACACCCAGTAACTCCTTAATTGGAATTTTATCCAATTTACTCAACTCTTGCATTTTTTCTCTTTTCTTTTATCATTGCCAATTTTTTATCGGATGCCTCCCTAGCTTTCTTCTATCAACTCCGTCCTTCCTCTTCTCCAATTGCTAATCCTCCCATTTCTTTTCCATTGCCTCTAAACCGCTTTTGCCTTCCTAGTTTCGCCCTCGGTTGACACTGATGGCGGCAATAATGAAACACAATTACCATGGAAACTGGTTTACTAATCGACTGATCTGTCGATGTTGACAGTCAACCAAGGTCAGTTTGGGTCACGAGAGGTCACAGGGGTCAGTGCTTTGCTATAATAGACGAGGAAGAGCCGTTAACTGATTGTGCTTTCACCCATAGTTCTAGCGGATGTTGATTGGCAGCCACGTGACCACCTGATGGATGGTTCAACTCATAACTGATTAATTGCTTTGTCAGAAACGACCGACTTCTATTCGACCTATCCAAGTTACGATGAGTTTTTTGCACTCCACGGACCATCAACATCATCGTCAGCAGCAGCAGCAGCCGATTCCTTGTCCTTCATTCCTTCTCATCCGTCGTCAATGGCAACCGTTGGCGAGGCAATCGTCATCGAACAAGTGTCCTCAAGTAAGTACAGTCAGACCATTTCTATGCGTTTTCACAAGTGACAGGAGGAAGAGAGAGGAAGGGACGGACGGACGGAGAGAGAGGGAGATGGAGAGTGACGGAGGGAGGGACGGTGAGAGAGAGGGAGATGAAGTGGGACAGTGGGAGAAATTGAGAGAGAGATAGAGAGGGAGATGGAGGAGGACGGAGGGATGGATGGAGAGAGAAAGAGAGGGAGATGGAGGAGGACGGAGGGAGGGAGGGATGGGGAGAGAAAGAGAGGGAGATGGAGGAGGACGGAGGGAGGGATGGAGAGAGAAAGAGAGGGAGATGGAGGAGGACGGAGGGAGGGATGGAGAGAGAAAGAGAGGGAGAGGGAGGAGGACGGAGGGAGGGAGGGATGGAGAGAGAAAGAGAGGGAGATGGAGGAGGACGGAGGGAGGGATGGAGAGAGAAAGAGAGGGATATGGAGGAGGACGGAGGGAGGGATGGAGAGAGAAAGAGAGGGAGAGGGAGGAGGACGGAGGGAGGGATGGAGAGAGAAAGAGAGGGAGATGGAGGAGGACGGAGGGAGGGATGGAGAGAGAAAGAGAGGGATATGGAGGAGGACGGAGGGAGGGATGGAGAGAGAATGCGAGGTAGATGGAGGAGGACGGAGGGATGGATGGAGAGAGAAAGCGAGGAAGATGGAGGAGGACGGAGGGATGGAGAGAGAAAGAGAGGGAGATGGAGGAGGACGGAGGGAGGGATGGAGAGAGAAAGAGAGGGAGAGGGAGGAGGACGGAGGGAGGGATGGAGATAGAAAGAGAGGGATATGGAGGAGGACGGAGGGAGGGATGGAGAGAGAAAGAGAGGGATATGGAGGAGGACGGAGGGAGGGATGGGGAGAGAGGGAGAGGGATATGGAGGAGGACGGAGGGAGGGATGGAGAGAGAAAGAGAGGGATATGGAGGAGGACGGAGGGAGGGATGGAGAGAGAAAGAGAGGGAGATGGAGGAGGACGGAGGGAGGGATGGAGAGAGAAAGAGAGGGATATGGAGGAGGACGGAGGGAGGGATGGAGAGAGAAAGAGAGTGATATGGAGGAGGACGGAGGGAGGGATGGAGAGAGAAAGAGAGGGATATGGAGGAGGACGGAGGGAGGGATGGAGAGAGAAAGAGAGGGATATGGAGGAGGACGGAGGGAGGGATGGAGAGAGAAAGAGAGGGATGTGGAGGAGGACGGAGGGAGGGATGGAGAGAGAAAGAGAGGGATATGGAGGAGGACGGAGGGAGGGATGGGGAGAGAAAGAGAGGGATATGGAGGAGGACGGAGGGAGGGATGGAGAGAGAAAGAGAGGGAGATGGAGGAGGACAGAGGGAGGGATGGAGAGAGAAAGCGAGGAAGATGGAGGAGGACGGAGGGAGGGATGGAGAGAGAAAGAGAGGGAGATGGAGGAGGACGGAGGGAGGGATGGAGAGAGAAAGAGAGGGAGATGGAGGAGGACGGAGGGAGGGATGGAGAGAGAAAGAGAGGGAGATGGAGGAGGACGGAGGGAGGGATGGAGAGAGAAAGAGAGGGAGATGGAGGAGGACAGAGGGAGGGATGGAGAGAGAAAGAGAGGGATATGGAGGAGGACGGAGGGAGGGATGGAGAGAGAAAGAGAGGGATATGGAGGAGGACGGAGGGAGGGATGGAGAGAGAAAGAGAGGGATATGGAGGAGGACGGAGGGAGGGATGGAGAGAGAAAGAGAGGGATATGGAGGAGGACGGAGGGAGGGATGGAGAGAGAAAGAGAGGGATATGGAGGAGGACGGAGGGAGGGATGGGGAGAGAAAGAGAGGGATATGGAGGAGGACGGAGGGAGGGATGGAGAGAGAAAGAGAGGGAGATGGAGGAGGACAGAGGGAGGGATGGAGAGAGAAAGCGAGGAAGATGGAGGAGGACGGAGGGAGGGATGGAGAGAGAAAGAGAGGGAGATGGAGGAGGACGGAGGGAGGGATGGAGAGAGAAAGAGAGGGAGATGGAGGAGGACGGAGGGAGGGATGGAGAGAGAAAGAGAGGGAGATGGAGGAGGACGGAGGGAGGGATGGAGAGAGAAAGAGAGGGAGATGGAGGAGGACGGAGGGAGGGATGGAGAGAGAAAGAGAGGGAGATGGAGGAGGACGGAAGGAGGAATGGGCAAGGAGTGATAACGTGTGTCATCATGGAACTTGGTCTGATTAAGATACGTCTTGTTCTAATTGCACTTCGTCTTCTCGCCATTCTTTTGTCCAAGTGCACAGCAGACGTGAAATTGTTCTTTGCAATGACCTCTTATGCTGGGGTAGCATCTCAGGTCCAGAGGCATCTTATTCAACCTCAGCATCTGAGAAGCCGCATCAGCATCTTCGCCGTATATCTTCTGTATCTAGCTGGCAAAACCATCAGTGACCCGTTAATTAATAAGAAAAGCTACACAGCCCTACAAGATATGCCGAATTCTCGGTCAGCCTGTCTCTGCGTTTGCCTCTGCTAGTCTGTCTGTCTGTGTCTGTGTAAGTATATGGCTGTCTGTCTCGTCTGTCTATGAATGGTGTCTGTGTGGGTTGTAAGGGTGTAGAGACATAAATTTGAATTATCGGACGGGAAATTGGTGATTGTTGGTCACTTTGGAGGCAGAAATAGATTCAGCCGCAAAGACTGACTGAGGATTGCAGAGAGACACACAGACACACACAGGCAGACAAACAGAGAGATAGAGACAGAGAGACAGAGAGAAAAAGTCCTTCGTTTGATGTCTGTAAATAGGACGAGAACCTGTTAGTAGCCGCAGAAAACAGGTGGGTGG
>OY744612.1:54283958-54336458 GCA_963556255.1 Allolobophora icterica
ACCCACCCACCCACCCACCCACCCACCCACCCACCCACCCACCCACCCACCCACCCACCCACCCACCCACCCACCCACCCACCCACCCACCCACCCGCCCGCCCACCCACCCGCCCGCCCACCCACCCACCCACCCACCCACCCACCCACCCACCTACTTACCACATCCGCATCCAATCAACACATTTGATGAAGATTTAAGATTCTTGATCTGACGCCGAATCAGTCACTCTCCACTGCACCGACGCACAATTCAAGGAATAAAACATTCAGACAATGAAACAAAGTCGACGGTCAGTCGGACAGTAGTAGGTCAGTCGGCAGCCGGTACTTTGACTTTGGTCAGCCGGTACTTTGGTCAGTCGGTACTTTTGTCAGTCGGTACTTTGGTCAGTCGGTACTTTGGTCAGTCGGTACTTTGGTCAGTCGGTACTTTTGTCAGTCGGTACTTTGGTCAGTCGGTACTTTGGTCAGTCGGTACTTTGGTCAGTCGGTACTTTTATTGGGCTGTTTATCTTTTCGTCAAAACATGTAATTCACTTAGATAAAATTATACTCTATTCGGTCAAATTTCAAAAACTCTGAACTACAGTATACATGTAGGCTGGGTTCAAGATTGAAGACTTGTTGTGCGATCTGAGTGCAGTTGGTGAGCAGCTGATGAGCAATTGGCGAGCAATTGGTGAGCAGTTGGTGAGCAACTGGTGAGCATTTTGTGAGAAACTAGTGAGCAGTTGGTGAGCAGTTGGTCTGGTTTGCTACGAACGTTTATCTAAGAACGTTTATCTAAGAACGTTTATCTATGGCCAAAACTCGAGCCTTTTCTTGCATTGGTCCTGCTCTATGGAATCAACTTCCTCCATTGACACGTGCCTCTTTATTAGCTGGTGGCCCAAGTGCCTCGTTCCGCTGTCTTAAAATCTCTTTCTATTCACTGGGTCTTTCGCACTGGGAGCGCCTCTAATTAGCGAATACTGTGAGAGGCGCTTTATAAATGTTTAGATACAATACAATACAATACAATACAAAAGGCAGAGCAACGGTTTGTTAATGCTGTCAACTCAAGGAACTGATCGATCTCGAAAAGAAACTGGAAGAGGAAAAGATGAAGACAAGCATCTGAAGGCGGAGGAGGAGCAGAAGAAGGAGGAGGTGGAGCAGAAGAAGACGGAGGAGGAGCACTGGAGCAGAAAAGGAGGAAGAGGAGGGAGGGTGACTGGCGCCTCGAGTCACGTTCGGCGACTAATATTTCGCGTAACTGGTGATAATGACGGCGTCGAATTGTCGTCGTAATCTCCTAAATATGATTAGGACGACGAGTGATGTTGTCTCAGTGGCCGCGATGAGTAAACATAGCAACGACTACGAAGGAAGAATTACTCACTGCGATGGGATGTCACGCGTTCGACAAGGAAGAGGGAATGGGAGATGGAAAGAGGAAGGGAGATGGAAAAAGGAAAGGATATGGAAAGAGGAAGAAGAGGGAGATTGAGGAAGATGGAAGGAGGAAGGGAGATGGAAAGATTAAGGTAGATAGAAAGAGGAAGAGAAGGGAAATTGAGGGTAATGGAAAGAGGAGGGGATAGAGAAAGGGAAATGGAAAGAGGAAGGGAGACGGTAAGAGGAAATGAGGTAGGAAACGGATGGGAGATAGAACGAGGAAACGAGTTGGAAAAAGGAAAAGGATGGAAAGAGGAGACGAGGTGAAAACTGATGGAAAGAAGACGACGAGAGAATGAGGTAGATTGAAAGTGGAAGAGTAATGAGATAAATGATGTGGAAAAAGGAAATGGATGGAGACTGAGAAATAGAGATGGAAAGACTCTGAAGAGTCAGGCTTTGGAATGGAGGTGGAAAGAAGAAGTAACGGGGACAGATTGAGGCAGGGATGTGGAAAGAGGAAGTGGAGGGAGATAGGTGAGGTGGAAGAAGATTGGAATGTGTGGGAGGATGAGATCTGCTGCAGAAGATGGGGAAGGCATTGGATGAGGTGATGAAGTGGAAGATGAGGCGTGAGAATGGTCAGAGGACTGGACAGATGGAAGACTAAATCGATTGATTGCGCATTAGAGTCGGCATTTGTCACTAAATCCTACGATTCAGCGCAGAGAGATCACGACAGAAATCCCTCTACATGTAGTAGGACCCGATCAGAAGACAATCATTTGGCAGCCGTCAGTCAGTCTACTTCGACGGAAGATGCTCTGACTGCTGCTGCTGCTGCTGCTGCTGCCGATGGTTAAGATGAAGGTGGCTGTAGTGATGGTGATGATGGTAGTCGTGGTCATTTATATTTGTACTGGTAGTGACGGAAATAACGGAGAATTATGATTATAATTTAGTGGTTTCTATGAGGTTGATGTGTAATGCACAAGGCATCAATGGATGGGGCACCAAACAGAAACCATTATCAGACGAATATCGTGAAGATCGGTTGACTAAGAGGAGAATTGAAAAGAAGAAGATATGATGAATGTTAGAAATAACGCAGAGAAAAATATCTTAGTACGTCACTGGAAACTGTTGCAAGTGTCTCTGGCGCCCCCCCTCTCCACCGAACTCTAGTCCGATCGTGTTGTGTGGTCCTCTTCGTGCGCTTAATAAATCGACGATAGTAAGCAGTTGTTGTAAGCCTCGAAGAAACGAAGACGGTCTATTGACAAAGCTTACATCTCAGCGCTAATTGGAATCCGTTCTGCAGTTAATTAAAAGTTATTATTATAAGAAGCGACATGAGTGCGTATTGTGACTGTTGTGCATCCGAAGACAAAAGATCAGCCACTGATCGCCTTCTTGAAGACATTCTTCTTAGTGGTAGAATAACGAAAACAGGATCTTTCGGTTCTCCGGTACTCAATCCTTTCCATTCAACTCTTTAACCAAAATTCCCCAATGATTTCTCTCTAACCCAATCGTTCCCACTCACCGCTTTTTGATCCTTCTCTAATCCAATCCGCTCTCCAGACAGCGATCTGGTTCACTTGAGGGTAGTGTTAACCCCAAAAGTATTATTTCTCGTATAGTTCTGATGACGAGTCTTTTCACTAACCTTAACCCTCAAACCGTCATTTACCATTTGCCTCTGTTGTTGCATGTGCCAGATATTGAAAACAAAAACAAGCAATAGAGGAGAAGGAGAGGAAGCAGCAAAGACTGAGCAGAGTAAGCACAAGGAGGATTTTGTTGGCTATGATGAGGATGAGGAGAAGGAGGAGGAAGAAGAGGAAGAGGAGGAGGAGGAGGAGGAAGAAGAGGAAGAGGAAGAGGAGGAGGAGAAGGAGGAGGAAGAAGAGGAAGAGGAAGAGGAGGAGGAGAAGGAGGAGGAAGAAGAGGAAGAGGAGGAGAAGGAGGAGGAAGAAGAAGAAGAGGAAGAGGAGGAGGAGAAGGAGGAGGAAGAAGAGGAAGAGGAGTAGAAAAAGGAGGAGGAAGAAGAGGAAGAGGAAGAGGAGGAGAAGGAGAAGGAGGAGGAAGAAGAGGAAGAGGAAAAGAGGGAAACGAAGTGCATTGACCAAACGTATGCGATTGTCTTCTGTATAGTTCGTATTTCAGAGTTGAGAGGTTTCTTGTGTTTTTTCTGTCACGTACAAACAGATTGAGTGAGGGAGAGGAAAATCAGAAGGAGCAAAGGCATGGAAAGAAAGGGAGACGACGTTTGTTGGAGAAAGGAACTGGAAGTGAAAGGAACTGGAAGTGAAAGGAACTGGAAGAGGTTCATTTCCTCAGCCCCCAACTATCGCTTCTTCTGAGGAGTCATAGAGACAAACAGACAGACGAAGATAGAGAGAGAGACAGAGAGACAGAGAAACAGGACAACGACGCAAGAGGATCCATTAGAAAATGAAGACTCGCAAACACAAACACACTGACACACAGAAAGGCAGACAAGAGAGAGAGAGAGAGACAGACAGACAGACAGACAGAGACAGTAAAAGAAAGTCGCAATGTTTGGTTTCGTTTGCGGTTCGAGGTTTGTCTTGGCAAATATGACGATGCAATTGAAGAGCATCGTCTGTCCTCAGCTGACCACGACGGTCGTCCTTTGTTAGTCTCTGTCGGTCGATGAGAAACCGCAGAGGTCTCGGACCTCTCTCCATTTGCCATTCCATTCTTCCTCTACCTCTCTCCCTCCGCTTTCCATTCTTCCTCTGCCCCCTCCTTCCGTTCTCCATTCTTCCTCTGGCCCTCCTTCCGTCCTCCATTCTTCCTCTACCTCTCTCCTTTCGCCTTCCATTCTTCCTCTGCCCCTCCTTCCGCCCTCCATTCTTCCTCTGCCCCCTCCTTCCGCCTTTCATTCTTCCTCTGCCCCCTCCTTCCGCCCTCCATTCTTCCTCTGCCCCCTCCTTCCGCCTTTCATTCTTCCTGTGCCCCCTCCTTCCGCCCTCCATTCTTCCTGTGCCCCCTCCTTCCGCCCTCCATTCTTCCTCTGCCCCCTCCTTCCGCCCTCCATTCTTCCACTACCTCTCTCCTTCCGCCCTCCATTCTTCCTCTGCCCCCTCCTTCCGCCTTCCATTCTTCCTCTGCCCCTCCTTCCGCCCTCCATTCTTCCTCTGCCCCTCCTTCCGCCCTCCATTCTTCCACTACCTCTCTCCTTCCGCATTTCATTCTTCCTCTGCCCCTCCTTCCGCCCTCCATTCTTCCACTACCTCTCTCCTTCCGCATTTCATTCTTCCTCTGCCCCTCCTTCCGCCCTCCATTCTTCCACTACCTCTCTCCTTCCGCCCTCCATTCTTCCTCTCCCCCTCCTTCCGCCTTCCATTCTTCCTCTGCCCCTCCTTCCGCCCTCCATTCTTCCTCTGCCCCTCCTTCCGCCCTCCATTCTTCCACTACCTCTCTCCTTCCGCATTTCATTCTTCCTTTGCCCCTCCTTCCGCCCTCCATTCTTCCACTACCTCTCTCCTTCCGCATTTCATTCTTCCTCTGCCCCTCCTTCCGCCTTCCATTCTTCCACTACCTCTCTCCTTCCGCCCTCCATTCTTCCTCTGCCCCCTCCTTCCGCCTTCCATTCTTCCTCTGCCCCTCCTTCCGCCCTCCATTCTTCCACTACCTCTCTCCTTCCGCATTTCATTCTTCCTCTGCCCCCTCCTTCCGCCTTCCATTCTTCCTCTGCCCCTCCTTCCGCCTTCCATTCTTCCACTACCTCTCTCCTTCCGCCCTCCATTCTTCCTCTGCCCCCTCCTTCCGCCTTCCATTCTTCCTCTGCCCCTCCTTCCGCCCTCCATTCTTCCACTACCTCTCTCCTTCCGCCTTTCATTCTTCCTCTGCCCCCTCCTTCCGCCTTCCATTCTTCCTCTGCCCCTCCTTCCGCCCTCCATTCTTCCACTACCTCTCTCCTTCCGCATTTCATTCTTCCTCTGCCCCCTCCTTCCGCCTTCCATTCTTCCTCTGCCCCCTCCTTCCGCCATCCATTCTTCCACTACCTCTCTCCTTCCGCATTTCATTCTTCCTCTGCCCCCTCCTTCCGCCCTCCATTCTTCCACTACCTCTCTCCTTCCGCCCTCCATTCGTCCTCTGCCTTTCCTTTCTCCACTTGGCTTTCGTTTTTTAACCTTCCTTCCCCCATTTTATCTTCTTAATTCAAAAATCCGACAATACGAGTTGTTCATTCCCGCTTCGTTATTCGACGCTGTCTGTCTGTCCGTCTGTCCATCCGTATGGCTGGCTGTCTGTCCATCCATCCGTCTGTCCGTCCATATGGCTGGCTGTCTGTCCATCCATCCGTCTGTCCGTCCATATGGCTGGCTGTCTGTCCATCCATCCGTCTGTCCGTCCATATGGCTGGCTGTCTGTCCATCCATCCGTCTGTCCGTCCATATGGCTGGCTGTCTGTCCATCCATCCGTCTGTCCGTCCATATGGCTGGCTGTCTGTCCATCCATCCGTCTGTCCGTCCATATGGCTGGCTGTCTGTCCATCCATCCGTCTGTCCGTCCATATGGCTGGCTGTCTGTCCATCCATCCGTCTGTCCGTCCATATGGCTGGCTGTCTGTCCATCTATCCGTCTGTCCGTCCATATGGCTGGCTGTCTGTCCATCCATCCGTCTGTCCGTCCATATGGATGGCTGTCTGTCCATCCATCCGTCTGTCCGTCCGTATGGATGGCTGTCTGTCCATCCGTCCGTCTGTCCGTCCATATGGCTGGCTGTCTGTCCATCCATCCGTCCGTCTGTCCGTCCATATGGCTGTCTCTCTGTCCATCTGTTCTTCTGTCCGTCCATATGGCTGGCTGTCTGTCCATCCGTCCTTCTGTCCGTCCATATGGCTGTCTGTCTGTCCATCTGTCCTTCTGTCCGTCCATATGGCTGTCTGTCTGTCCATCTGTCCTTCTGTCCGTCCATATGACTGTCTCTCTGTCCATCTGTTCTTCTGTCCGTCCATATGGCTGGCTGTCTGTCCATCCATCCGTCTGTCCGTCCTTATGGCTGGCTGTCTGTCTGTCCATCTGTCCTTCTGTCCGTCCATATGGCTGGCTGTCTGTCTGTCCATCCATCCTTCTGTCCGTCCATATGGCTGTCTGTCTGTCCATCCGTCCGTCTGTCCGTCCATATGGCTGGCTGTCTGTCCATCCGTCCGTCCATATGGCTGGCTGTCTGTCCATCCGTCCTTCTGTCCGTCCATATGGCTGTCTGTCTGTCCATCTGTCCTTCTGTCCGTCCATATGGCTGTCTGTCTGTCCATCTGTCCTTCTGTCCGTCCATATGGCTGTCTGTCTGTCCATCTGTCCTTCTGTCCGTCCATATGACTGTCTCTCTGTCCATCTGTTCTTCTGTCCGTCCATATGGCTGGCTGTCTGTCCATCCATCCGTCTGTCCGTCCTTATGGCTGGCTGTCTGTCTGTCCATCTGTCCTTCTGTCCGTCCATATGGCTGGCTGTCTGTCTGTCCATCCATCCTTCTGTCCGTCCATATGGCTGTCTGTCTGTCCATCCGTCCGTCTGTCCGTCCATATGGCTGGCTGTCTGTCCATCCGTCCGTCCATATGGCTGGCTGTCTGTCCATCCGTCCTTCTGTCCGTCCATATGGCTGTCTGTCTGTCAATCCGTCCGTCTGTCCGTCCATATGGCTGGCTGTCTGTCCATCCGTCCGTCTGTCCGTCCATATGGCTGTCTGTCTGTCCATCCGTCCGTCTGTCCGTCCATATGGCTGTCTGTCTGTCCATCCGTCCGTCTGTCCGTCCATATGGCTGGCTGTCTGTCCATCCGTCCGTCCATATGGCTGGCTGTCTGTCCATCCGTCCGTCCATATGGCTGGCTGTCTGTCCATCCATCCTTCTGTCCGTCCATATGGCTGGCTGTCTGTCAATCCGTCCGTCTGTCCGTCCATATTGCTGGCTGTCTGTCCATCCGTCCGTCCATATGTCTGGCTGTCTGTCCATGCGTGCTTCTGTCCGTCCATATGGCTGGCTGTCTGTCCATCCATCCGTCTCTCCGTCCTTATGGCTGGCTGTCTGTCTGTCCATCTGTCCTTCTGTCCGTCCATATGGCTGGCTGTCTGTCTGTCCATCCGTCCGTCTGTGCGTCCATATGGCTGGCTGTCTGTCCATCCGTCCTTCTGTCCGTCCATATGGCTGTCTGTCTGTCCATCCGTCCTTCTGTCCGTCGATATGGCTGGCTGCCTGTCCATCCGTCCGTCTGTCCGTCCATATGGCTGGCTGTCTGTCTGTCCATCCGTCCTTCTGTCCGTCGATATGGGTGGCTGCCTGTCCATCCGTCCGTCTGTCCGTCCATATGGCTGGCTGTCTGTCTGTCCATCCGTCCGTCTGTCCGTCCATATGGCTGGCTGTCTGTCCATCCATCCGTCTGTCCGTCCATATGTCTGGCTGTCTGTCCATCCGTGCTTCTGTCCGTCCATATGGCTGGCTGTCTGTCCATCCATCCGTCTCTCCGTCCATATGGCTGGCTGTCTGTCCATCCATCCGTCTCTCCGTCCTTATGGCTGGCTGTCTGTCCATCCGTCCGTCCATATGGCTGGCTGTCTGTCCATCCGTGCTTCTGTCCGTCCATATGGCTGGCTGTCTGTCCATCCGTCCGTCTGTCCGTCCATATGGCTGTCTGTCTGTCCATCCGTCCGTCTGTCCGTCCATATGGCTGGCTGTCTGTCCATCCGTCCGTCCATATGGCTGGCTGTCTGTCCATCCGTCCGTCCATATGGCTGGCTGTCTGTCCATCCATCCTTCTGTCCGTCCATATGGCTGGCTGTCTGTCAATCCGTCCGTCTGTCCGTCCATATTGCTGGCTGTCTGTCCATCCGTCCGTCCATATGTCTGGCTGTCTGTCCATCCATCCGTCTGTCCGTCCATATGGCTGTCTGTCTGTCCATCTGTTCTTCTGTCCGTCCTTATGGCTGGCTGTCTGTCTGTCCATCTGTCCTTCTGTCCGTCCATATGGCTGGCTGTCTGTCTGTCCATCCGTCCGTCTGTCCGTCCATATGGCTGGTTGTCTGTCCATCCGTCCTTCTGTCCGTCCATATGGCTGGCTGTCTGTCTGTCCATCCGTCCGTCTGTCCGTCCATATGGCTGGCTGTCTGTCTCTCCATCCGTCCTTCTGTCCGTCCATATGGCTGGCTGCCTGTCCATCCGTCGTCCGTCCATATGGCTGTCTGTCTGTCCATCCGTCCGTCTGTCCGTCCATATGGCTGGCTGTCTGTCTGTCCATCCGTCCGTCTGTCCGTCCATATGGCTGGCTGTCTGTCTGTCCATCCGTCCTTCTGTCCGTCCATATGGCTGGCTGCCTGTCCATCCGTCGTCCGTCCATATGGCTGTCTGTCTGTCCATCCGTCCGTCCATATGTCTGGCTGTCTGTCCATCCATCCGTCTGTCCGTCCATATGGCTGTCTGTCTGTCCATCTGTTCTTCTGTCCGTCCATATGGCTAGCTGTCTGTCCATCCATCCGTCTGTCCGTCCTTATGGCTGGCTGTCTGTCCATCCATCCGTCTGTCCGTCCATATTGCTGGCTGTCTGTCCATCCGTCCGTCCATATGTCTGGCTGTCTGTCCATCCATCCGTCTGTCCGTCCATATGGCTGTCTGTCTGTCCATCTGTTCTTCTGTCCGTCCATATGGCTGGCTGTCTGTCCATCCATCCGTCTGTCCGTCCTTATGGCTGGCTGTCTGTCTGTCCATCCGTCCTTCTGTCCGTCCATATGGCTGGCTGTCTGTCTGTCCATCCGTCCTTCTGTCCGTCCATATGGCTGGCTGCCTGTCCATCCGTCGTCCGTCCATATGGCTGTCTGTCTGTCCATCCGTCCGTCTGTCCGTCCATATGGCTGGCTGTCTGTCTGTCCATCCGTCCTTCTGTCCGTCCATATGGCTGGCTGCCTGTCCATCCGTCGTCCGTCCATATGGCTGTCTGTCTGTCCATCCGTCCGTCCATATGTCTGGCTGTCTGTCCATCCATCCGTCTGTCCGTCCATATGGCTGTCTCTCTGTCCATCTGTTCTTCTGTCCGTCCATATGGCTGGCTGTCTGTCCATCCATCCGTCTGTCCGTCCTTATGGCTGGCTGTCTGTCCATCCATCCGTCTGTCCGTCCATATTGCTGGCTGTCTGTCCATCCGTCCGTCCATATGTCTGGCTGTCTGTCCATCCATCCGTCTGTCCGTCCATATGGCTGTCTGTCTGTCCATCTGTTCTTCTGTCCGTCCATATGGCTGGCTGTCTGTCTGTCCATCCGTCCGTCTGTCCGTCCATATGGCTGGCTGTCTGTCCATCCGTCCTTCTGTCCGTCCATATGGCTGGCTGTCTGTCTGTCCATCCGTCCGTCTGTCCGTCCATATGGCTGGCTGTCTGTCTGTCCATCCGTCCTTCTGTCCGTCCATATGGCTGGCTGTCTGTCTGTCCATCCGTCCGTCTGTCCGTCCATATGGCTGGCTGTCTGTCCATCCGTCCTTCTGTCCGTCCATATGGCTGGCTGTCTGTCTGTCCATCCGTCCGTCTGTCCGTCCATATGGCTGGCTGTCTGTCTGTCCATCCGTCCTTCTGTCCGTCCATATGGCTGGCTGTCTGTCCATCCGTCCGTCTGTCCGTCCATATGGCTGGCTGTCTGTCTGTCCATCCGTCCGTCTGTCCGTTCATATGGCTGGCTGTCTGTCTGTCCATCCGTCCTTCTGTCCGTCCATATGGCTGGCTGTCTGTCTGTCCATCCGTCCTTCTGTCCGTCCATATGGCTGGCTGTCTGTCCATCCGTCCGTCTGTCCGTCCATATGGCTGGCTGTCTGTCTGTCCATCCGTCCGTCTGTCCGTTCATATGGCTGGCTGGCTGGCCATCCGTTTGTATTCTTTGTTGCTCTTTGTGTCTGTTAATATTCCTGAGTCAAATGAATGGTAACACTCTTACTCGAAGGACATAAGATCTTGAAAGATGCGGTTCGATATCCGTAAGCTCCCTACAGGTCGACTCATGATAGAATTAGTAGACACAACTTCACACAAGCACTAGTAGAGCAGTTATCATTGTAGACATATACAGTGTCAACAAGAGGAAGAAGGATGAGGGAGGAGGAGGAGGAAGAGGAGGAGGAGGAGGGAAAAGGAAAAGGAGGAGGAGGACGACGACGAAAATTAGAATTGATACTACTAGTAATCATAATCGACACTACAAGTACTACTGCTGCTACAACTATTACTGCCAATGGTAGCAGTTTTTGTATAAGCATCAGTAGTAGTAGTAGTAGTAGTAGTAGTAGTAGTAATAGTAGTAGTAGTAGTAGTAGTAGTAGTAGTAGTAGACGTAGTAGACGTAGTAGTAGTAGTAGTAGTAGACGTAGTAGTAGTAGACGTAGTAGTAGTAGTAGTAGTAGTAGTAGTAGTAGTAGTAGTAGTAGTAGTAGTAGTAGTAGTAGTAGTAGTAGTAGTAGTAGTAGTAGTAGTAGTAGTAGTAGTAGTAGTAGTAGTAGTAGTAGTAGTAGTAGTAGTAGTAGTAGTAGTAGTAGTAGTAGTAGTAGTATAGGTGAAAGTCGATAGTAATTGATGATATCAAAGTAAGAGAAACATGACGAGCAGTAATATCACTAACAATATGAACTTATGATGATATTGCTGCTGTTTGATGATGCTCATTATCATGATGGTGACGTGTTGCTGATAAAAGAGAGAGAGAGAGAGAGAGAGAGAGAGAGAGAGAAGAGAGAAGAGAGAAGAGAGAGCAGAGAGAGGATAGGAGAGAGAGAAGAGATAGAGAAGAGAGAGAAGAGAGAGAAAAAAGAGAGAGAAGAGAGAGAAGAGAGAGAAAGAGAGAGAAAGAGAGAAGATAGAGAGAGGAGAGAGGAGAGGAGATAGGAGAAAGGGGAGAGAAAAGAGAGAGAAGGGAGAGAGAAGAGAGAGAGAAGAGAGAGAGAGGGAAGAGAGAAAAGTGAGAGAAAGAGAAAGAAGATAGAGAAGAGAGGAGAGAGAGAAGAAGAGAGAGAAGGAGAGAGAGAAGAGAGAAGAGAGAGATGATATATATATATATATATATATATATATATATATATATATATATATATATATATATATATATATATATATATATATATAGAGAGAGAGAGAGAGAGAGAGAGAGAGAGAGAGAGAGAGAGAGAGAGAGAGAGAGAGAGAGAGAGAGAGAGAGAGAGAGAGAGAGAGAGTTTCAGAAATTATGTTCAGGAGGCAATAAGATCTCGTTCACCAAGAAAGGTTCTAGTCTGTGGTTCTAGACCAATGAAAGATAATCATTCGACCTAATTATAAGAATAATGATAAGGACTGGTTTTAAATGCAGTCGTTTGTCAGCATTCGATGCCTTATAAACTCAATCAATGCTTATAAACTCAATTCCTCAATTCGAAGGCGATGCTTTCCTGAACAGGAAGAAAACGTAAAGATTTAAGGATCATATGATAATTTTTTACGTAATAGTTATGGCTCTAGGAAAGTTCTAACCTCTTCAGAACTTCAGTATATTTGACACTGTGATACAAGCAAGAAGCTAGTTACAGTAGTCAAGGCGACTTAAGACCAATGCGTTTTCCAGAGATATTTTTAAAGACAAGACTTACAAAATACCATTGACATAGTGGCATAGTCGGTTAAAGACATAGTTGAATCAAAAACAAAGCCCAGGTTACGAGAAGCATCAGAAAACTGAAGAGGAGGTTCAACCAGTTTCAAAGATTTAATCATTGGAATTTCTAGAGGGTTTACTGGAGTGTGGGGGACTGGTAAGAAAGAGAGAAGACAGCTGAAAGGTTCAGGGACCACTGGAAGGGACCAGAGGCCACTGGATGGGACCAGAGGCCACTAGAAGGGACCAGAGACCAGAGACAAATCTTTCACTCAAAATCGCTTCTGATTTATTGACCTTGTCCGAGTAATAAATGAAGTTGCTGTTGATGTCGTTGTTGTTGATGATGATGATGATAATGATGATGATGATGATGATGATGGTGGTGGTGGTGGTGGTGGTGGTGGTGGTTGTGGTGGTGGTTGTGGTGGTGGTGGTTGTGGTGGTGGTGGTTGTGGTGGTGGTGGTTGTGGTGGTGTCGATTCCCTCAACTGCTGTCGTTTGTTGTCGCAAAGGAATTCAGTTTCCATTTGGCGATTTGTTAATGAATTTCAAAAACTTTTTTTAATCCTTCGTTTATTTCCAGAAGATGGAAATGGAGAGATAGAGTTGGACTGAGATTGATCGCGAGATATGAATACAATAAATTATATTACTATTATTACAGTAGTTTTATATAGCGCCCCTTCAAGATATTCTATATAGGAACGCTCCCAGCCTAACCCGATCAAACATGACAGTCTAAGTCCAGAAAAAAGAAACAGGGCAGAGTGACCCATTTATATTAGACACAATGCCACAGGAAGCCATTCCAGGGCACAGAACCTGCCACAGAGAATGCACAGCGCTCCCGCTTAGCAGTTCGCGCTCGACGGACAAGGAACTCGGTCGCACAGACGAGCGAAGGAAGCCACGGAGCTGGAACGCCAGAGTGTAACACCAGAGTTGCCGTAGATAAGGAAGAGCAGGAACAAGTAGAGAACGCTTGGGGATAGATTTAGATAGAGATAAAGAAATATAGAGAAAAATATAGTTAAAAGGTAGATATGATAGATATTAGCTAGAATAGAGATGGAAATTGAAAAGGGTAAACCAGGGTGGGAATTGTCGGGGGTTGGGGGTTCAACCCCCTAGTTTTTCTTAGAACTCTCACAGTTAGGTCTTCAACGCACAATACACACCCCGGGGGGGGGGGGGCGTTTCCAGCCCATCAGTTGTGCTAGTGTGAATTATCATTACTTGACTCTGAGTATCCTACTAAGAGAAGATATTTCGATGGTGTATCATGCATACGCGTTCTTTACTTCTCTCAACAAAGGAATTGATTTTGATTCGAGTCTGAATTACAAAGCTGCTAGCGTTGAAATCAGCTGCTTTCAGGTTTCGTTGACATGAGTTTGCGAAATACGGATAAAATGTTCACCCCCCCCCCCAATCTTTTTCTACAATTCCCAAACTGTGGTAAAGAAATATAATTAAGTTAGATGGAAAACAGACGAAAATCTTTCTGAAATTATCCTGTCTAATAACACCTTTCATATCGAATATGATGACGTCCATAGGCTTTTATGAAAGACGCGAGGAAATATACGATGGAAAACAACAGAGTTGAAAGAGACAGAAAGGCTGAAGAACACAATTGAACCCAATTATTTGGTCCACTTAAATTAGACGTCAAGCTACATTCCATTCAGAGTGAGGCTAACAACAAAATAACAACAAGTTAACTTGGAACTATTTTGCGTCAAAAGATTCCGCCACCAAAGGCACTACTTTATGAGTAGGTCGTGCGAAGTGAGTGCTTTGGTTGACGACAACGCAGTTGCACAGAGTACGTCGGTCGATCGGAGAGAGAAGTGACTGTTGTCTGGTTGTCTTCATCAGTTGTCAGTCTGGTTGTCTCTCGTTCAGACGTTGCAACTTTGGTTGTCTCTCGTTCTTCACTTTGTTCTGCAGATTGTGACTGATGAAAGATGGCCCTCGAAGGCGGACATCGCTTCATCAAGTACCTGTTGATCATCTTCAATTTCATATTTCTGGTAAGTCAGTGGAATTTCAGTCGACAGTTGGTCAACATCGTCTCTTGTTTTCTCTCAGTTGTACCTCAGCGGACAGATCCTAAAGGACATGGGCGACTGAAATGGGATGAGGGTGTACAGGAATAAGGTTACCTTACGTTACTCTTAAGTGAGACCCAGGTGCCACCTGAACGAGGCTCTGGTCCGCAGATTGCTTAGGTATCTAGGCCAAGCACAGAGAAACATACGTCACGCTTGAATGCGTGCTACAAGTCAACTACACCGTAGGGACAAACTGCGCTGCTTGTGTGTGAGGCTGTGTAGGCAATGAATGCCTACGGCCGTCGTCATTTGCAATTCAGCCAACATAGGCCATGTTCGTCATTATATTGTGTATGCACTCGGTTCTAGTAAGAGCACCGTTCAGCCCCCACCCCCACTTCCCCCACCCAACCCCCACCCCCAGCGACGTATGAGCGTCGTGTACATACCTAGAGTAGGTCACATGCAAAATAATGTAAACTGACGAACGGATGAACGGACAGAAAGACGGAAAGAGATAGAGACGGATAAATAGAAAGACAGAGAGAGAAAGAGAGAGACACGCTGAGACAGATGGAAAGTGAAAGAGGTCAAAAGAGAAAAAGGAAGAGAAATGGAAAAGATGGAGATATATAAGGAGAGATTGATGGAAAGGTAGCTGGAAAGAGATAAAACGTTGTAGAAAGGGGTTAGAAAAAAGCACATGGAAAGAGATAAAGAAATGGGAACCAGACGATAGTATCTGGATATCGTGTCCTAACATTCAGTTGGATTGCCAGCGCAATTTCCTCCATGGATGATTGACGCTGAGACTAAGCTCTCACTTGCGCATTAATTTTTCTAACGCCAGAATCTACTTTCATAAATCACTCCGCTTTTCCTAAATAGAGCTTTTTATGTAATCGTCTTTGTAATAGAACGTATAAAATACAGTGTAATTTCATTGGCTATTATTCAACTGATGCAGCTGATTAATTTATGACGAATATCTAGTAATTAATGATTTAGACCTTGACTCTCTGAATCTCATCGACTCTTTCTTTAGTTCTGTAATACAAATCTCCGAAAAGTCACAATGCCAAACAGACACTGTCAGGAATGCTGGGCTTTTATGTAGCGCTGTGAGATAATGACTCATGTGAAAGCAATCAGGAGATTGAGATGAGATTGCAAAGGAGAACAGAAGAGAAACATCGTCTCAACAACTGCATTCTCATCAGTGACGCAAGAGATGCTGCTGCACGATGCAATGTTATTACGACAATTTATATTGCATCGTCAGTAGCTTCTACAGAGGGCTTTTTTTTAAATCAACTGGCAGCGCAAGTGCTAAGAGTTACCTGGTAAAACCTGGTAAAGCGATTCAACTGTGTTTTTAAAGGTCTCTTGTATTTCATCCCCTATATATGTATGTGCGTATGGGTCATCAACTCAACAGCGACTGATCGAAGCAACCACAGTTGTGTTACTACAAACTCCCAATTTATAACGCGCTACTCTAAAGCTAAGCGCAGGGCACCAGCTTATTCATGAGCGTTGAATCGACACAGCGATTACCTTCCTCTGTTCTTCCATTGACATAACATAAGTACAACCTTAGCCAAACATTCAAATTGTCGACCTTATGATATTTGCTACAATGCTTATGATCTGTCTGATTCATGCGTTGTGATGTAATGAATGCAAATCTATGCAAAATCTAACCCTGTATTACGTTCTTTGACTGTCGTTGAACTGTATGTGCTGAGATCGTTTCTTGTGTTCGTCTTAGTTGGCTGGTTTGGCGCTCATCATCGTCGGATCAGTGGCTGCGGCTAAGCTGTCTCCCTACTCAAATGTAGCTGGTGTTCATTTCAACGGAGTCGGTATCTTCATCATCGTCATTGGAATCGTCATCTTCCTCATCTCCTTATTCGGATGCCTCGGCGCTTACAAGGAAAACTACTGCCTCCTCATTACTGTAAGTAGTCTTACTATTCAAATGCAGCAACTTTTGAATTTCTTCAGGAATGCGGTTATGATGATGACGATGATGATGGCGATGATGACGACATTGATGATTTTACGCAAACTTCGCAACCTTAGGTTACGAAGACTTACCTGACCCTTAATTCACTTTGATAGCTTCGTAATTGTTCATTATATCTAATAATATTTTTGTTTATTTGCAGTTTGTGATTCTGATGATAGTTTCGCTTTTGGCTCTTATCGCTGCGATCATCACAGCGTTTGTCATGAAAAACCAAGTAGGACTTACTTGCCTACTTACTCACCAATTTCTATGATTAAAAATTCAGGATTGCTCATTGTAGGCCTAATGTTAGTTTTAAATGCAACGACCTACTTCTTGACTCTTGACTTCTCTGGCGTTGCCTGTAGCGACTCGAAAAACCGACTTTTAAGTCTTGTCTCTTCTTAGCTGTACTGTCCCAAAATTCTATCTGATGGGACTTCAGATCCTCAGCACTCATCTTCCTTCTTCTGGTGTTCTCTCTTCCAGCTGATCGCATACTAAGTCAACTAGTCCTCTGACGAAGGCTGTTTTCTATCTTATTTGAGATCTGGAACAGTAACGTTTTCACTTACTGTACTTTTTCAATAGGTTAAGGCATACCAAAAAGTGTCTGTCTCGCGTGGTGCATCGTGTACCACATCAAAGAACTTTTCACTACTCTAGCTTCCTGTAGAATTTCGGGTAACATCTTTATCAATGGCTTTCAATTATTTTCTATATCTAACTGTAGGGCCTACTATAACCACCTGATGGCTCAACAGCCGACGTCTCTGATTCAATTTGTCGTGTGATTTTCGGATCGTTTTTGGAAATTTTTATTAATAATTATTGTAGGTGAAGAGTAAAATAGAAGAAGGACTTAACTCGACAATTCCAAATTACATTAAAGACGACGCAGTAACGAAACTCTGGGACGAATTCCAGCTCGATGTCAGTCTAAGTAACAATTTAGAAGATTCTTTTAAGATTTATGCACATCTTTCAGTGTCTCTATTAAAGCAATTGAAGTTAACTCTGTCTAGCTATTCATGACGAGGATGTTATCTATGTGCGCGTCTGTGTGCGGGTGTATGCGTGTGTGTTTGCATATATGTTGCTCATTTAGCCTATGTTTTGTCGAAGAGCAAGACTATCGTAACAACAGTCTCAATCATGTGAGGAGTTGAAGTTCATTCGCAGACTAATTATTAATTAATTATTATTAATTAATAACTTCCGTTGCGCCAGTGTCTAATGCACAAGATATCAACCGATGGCACATCAAATCCAAGCCGTAATCAGGGAAGTATCCAGAAGGTCATTCCGCGAATGACCTGACCTATGACCTCCGTCATACTCAGTCAGACCGTAGCAGCAGGCATCTGAATAGCTGTCTAAAGACCAATTTGCCTATCGACCAACAACGGGTTCAACGACTGCTGTCATGGTTGCCCTGCTACATCATGCAACGTCCTTGCTGCATGCCATTGACTTCTCTTCGTGGTCATTTCAACGGACTTATCCAAGGCTTTTGACTCCGTTCGCTATTCTTCTCTCATGAGGTCACTAGAACTGCCGGATCAAATCTTCAATAATTTTTATTTTTGGTTTAATAACTACTTTCAAAATAGGGGTCATACCACAAACTTCGCGGGTGGGCTCTCACAGATTGCCTTTATAAATGCGAGTGCAATGCAGAGGTCGGTGACTCTGCAGTGTCTTCAGACGATCCTGGTTGAAGCATCAGACCTCCATCCGAAACACTCCTAGAATTTGTCAGTTAAATATGCTGACGACTCTAACTTACTAGTTGGCTCATCTCATCTGGATATAGTTCTTGATGAACTCAGGCACATCTGGTTGAAGCTTAATACTAGCAAATCGCAAGAGATGGTCTTTGTGAGGGTGGGAAAGAGGAGCCCCGTGATCCAAAAATAACATCAGTGGTTATAGCCGGGTGGAATCATTGCGAATGTTTGGCGTTACCATGAGATTTGACTTTAGGATGCTCATGCATCTTAAGGAGACCCTAGCATCTTGTGCCTCATCTTAATGTGCCTTCGAAGTATGGCCCCATCTACTGTATGTCTCCCTGCAAGGTGGGTTTTACTAACGCGGATGACAGGAATAAGATAGAGACCTCGCTGGATCGCTTGAGGCGCCGAGAATTCTAAATTCCTCCGCCTTAAGCGCTAAGGAAATGGCAAGGCAGCAAGGAAAGAAGCGTCTCTTTCGTGTTGTTTGCATGAACCAGAACCATGTTTTACGTGTTATCTTTCCAGCATTACGCTCAGATAACTAGACGACCTAAGCCTCGTCCTCGTGGATTCAAGCTTCTAGATGAAGATGACCGTAATTTTATATAGAAATGCATATTAAATTCAAGTCCAATTTGTCTTTTGGGTCTTGTGATCGCTCATGTTTTGCATTCTGTCTCGAACAGCTTAGACGAGATCATACTTCTCTCATCATTTGTCACATGTTGCGTCTATGACAACATATTACATGGAATAAACGAATATTGTATTGTAGTAAGACTACCATTGTTGTCTAAATGATTCATACAGACATTAGACTTTGTGTGTCATTATTTCAGGTGCACTGCTGTGGTTCCAATTCGTCCAGCGACTGGAGATTCAATGTCGAGTTATTTAAGAATCATTCCGTTCCAGATTCCTGTTGTATGATTAGGCCTATTCAAAAGGGCTGTGGAAACAATAAGCTTGCCACAGGCGACGGCATCTACACAAATGTAAGTGAACACTGTTGATGAAGACGCTTTCAGTCAGTCGCTCCAACTTCCGAGTTGCCTCAATGTTTATCCCCATCTCTCTCATTTACACGACTTCTCCAAAACATACTTCTACAGTAAAATTCAGTTGTGTTTAGTTTATGTCTAATTTAAAATCTTGGTTAACACTTCAGAAGTCACAGGTATCAGTGCCTTATTTATTAAAGTTATTATTATTATTATTATTATTATTATTATTATTATTATTATTATTATTATTATTATTATTATTATTATTATTATTATTATTATTATTATTATTATTATTATTATTATTATTATTACTATTACTATTACTATTATTATTATTATTTTTTTTTCTTTTTTTTTCACCCGAGGTAAGTAAGATCCCTCAGGCTCTAAGATATTAACAATGATTGAAAATTTAAGCTTGGAGTACGTGGTTATTATTATTATTATTATTATTATTATTATTATTATTATTATTATTATTATTATTATTATTATTATTATTATTATTATTATTATTATTATTATTATTATTATTATTATTATTATTATTATTATTATTATTATTATTATTATTATTATTATTATTATTATTATTATTATTATTATTATTATTCACTTATCAACCGCCACTATCTAATGACAAGGCCTCAGTCGATGACTCTGATAAATTGTGAGTGATAACATTATATACATGATCTGTACAATGAGACATCCGTTTATTCATGGAAGTGGAGTAAGTTACTTATAACATAATCCCGGTTCCCTAGGTTCAAAAGATTTCTCTTTTACCTTTTTGTTATGATGGGTCGAATACTGAGTTTCTTTCCTTCAGCATGGTTGGTGTCCGCAGATTTAACGGTTTCCGACAAATTTGCTCGTAATTCTTTCAAGTAATTTGTTGGTTTCTATCCCAGTTTATATGGAACTGAATCTCGTTGAACCTTGTTTTCCTGAATGGTCCTCGTGTGTCTTAAAACCAACAAATAAAGAAGGTTCCGTTATCAAGGTTAGGGTTAGTTAGTTAGTTAGGGTTAGTTACCTAACTCTAACCCTAACCCATTATTACCAAACAGATGGTAGCAAACGTTTATAACTTCAGCAATGCATTACAAAAACTGTAGCGGTTAACGTCTTAAGTGAAAACACTGCTCGCCATCGTGTATATATAAGTAAGCAACTCTTCTATCTGTGACCTGCTATCGGTTCAATGTAATCCATGTCGTTAAACTTTGGTGGGTCTGTGTAATCGGAACCAGATTCATAACCAATGCTCATGCGTTGAGTTGACACTTTCCATTGGACCAACATCAAACTACCTTTACGGCAATGAAAAAGACAATTCAAAATGTTCTTTGAAACAGATTCTTGGGCTAATTGCATCATTGTACTAGTGTAGCAGGTCTTGCTGAAGTTGGACCATTTGAAAAACCGTCCGATGCTTTTATGCAATATCTTGGCTTTAAGACAGAATACACAAATGCAGAAGTATTTAAATCAATCGTTTCTCAGAATTTGTTGCAGTGTTTCTTCCCTACGGGGGCGGGGGGAGGGGGGGTTGTCCACCTTCTCTACCTTTTCTAGTTTATAGTTTGCATCAGTTCTTCGTCACCTTTTTTCAATTTCCTGGAATCCACATGCAGTTGCTTGGACTAAAATTCCGTTTTCCTGGGATCTACAGTTGCTTACACTTAAATTCCGTCAGCACAATGTCATTGAATGTAAACCGTATAATTATAAAGTTAGTTGTAAGCACATCTTTGAATATTTGGCTGCACAGTTAATGACGAATCTGGTGCAATCGGAATCTCCTTGGGTGGTCAGCAAGGACAGAAATGCAATAATCCAGTTGCGTCAAGATGAATGAATGATCGAAGCCCACTGCAACAGCGAATCACAAATTGCGCTTTGTGAACTGTTTTATCAAAACTTATAAACATCTTCATTGCTAACTCCTGTAGTCTTTTTAGTAATAATATTATTGTTTTATGGTGTCACGTGATTTCATAACGCACTTTCTCAGACTTCTGAATGTCAGTTCGATCCATTCGACATCTGCGACGACCCTCTTGACTCCTTTGGAACCGTGTGTCGTTCTCTTTGTCTGTGTAACTGTGCGTTCTTATTCTAGGGATGCGTAGATCAGTTTTCTGATCCAATCTTCAAGAACGTGGTGGCCGTTGGTGGAGCAGCTGCAGCCATTGCAATACTCCAGGTACGCTTATTTATATGAAACGAGTACTCTTCCAATAATCCAAGTAAGCATAGTCATCTACACAAGAACCCTTCTCATACTACAGGAAGGCTTATGTGCCTCGAAAACTTCCGATGCTTCAGTTGGGCCTAGTCATCTACTAGTGTATTATTCTGATTGATATTTGTTTGTAGACCTAGATATTAGGAAAATAATTGGTTAACCTTAATTTAATCGAAATTCTTAATTATCAACGTTGGCCAGTACTGTAAGACTTGAGTTGCTTTTCAGCTTACTCTCTAATGTAGTTTGCACCTATGATCAAGTTCTTATAAGATTGTTAGTTGTAAGCAGAAACTTTTGGAAACTAACTTGACGCTGATCCGCTTCGAAATGAAGAACTGTGAGATAATGCTTTCGAAGTTCCAAACCAAATCCACAGTAACGGTCAATATTTCCTTCTGTCATTCGTAGAAGTCAACTGTTGTACAGTATCTCTTGAAGAGGAAGAGAAACTATAATAATGTTGTAATGTTGTAACTGGTGGCTGATCTTCTTGTAGTTCGTCGGAATCATATTCGCCTGTTGTCTCGTTAGTGCTATTCGCAAAGAATACTCGACGGTCTAAAGTGAACAGTAAGTCCGATTTTCTATCTGTTAATACCAAACAAACCTCAAAGAATAATCTTTCTCCAATCTAAAACGTCGATGTATTCTTAATATTTCTGACTGAAATGCGAAATCTTGGTGACGATCTCAAGATTTCTGAGGTGCAGTTATCAACGTTGACGATTAAAAAACTTGTACGATTATCTACGGTTATTAGGCCTATCTGCAGTAATAATTAATTGCAGTATTCGAATCAAATTGAATAAATGAAATTAAAGCACATTGTCTGCTTAAAGACCATGTGATATCGACAGCACATATAGGAAGCTGAATAGTTACTTTTATTTAGTTATCTTGCATTGGAAACTGTTACCGTCATTTCATTATCTTTCCTTTGGAAACTTTTGCCGTCATTTCATTATCTTTCCTTTGGAAACTTTTGCCGTCATTTCATTATCTCTCACTTGGAAACTGTGAATGGAAATGTAAACGACTCAGGTATCTAGAATTGTTAAAAGAAACGTAATGCGTGAATCGTTGAGCTGAAAGTCTCGAGCTCCTCACTCAGCCCCGCAGTGAACGCCGTTTTATATAAGTTGTGTCTTTCGGTGAGCTTCGTTGGCCGTTTACAAGCAGACGAACATTATACGACGGTTTTTACTTTCAGATTTTGCTCATCCCCGCTCATCCGAGCTGTCATCTATCTCGCCTCATTCGAAGGTGAGCGTGTGACGGGAGAGGATCGTTGCAATCAAAGCTTCTCAATAATCGACGGACATTTAAACCAGAAATGACTCATCGTAGCCTAGTTCTGCTTTTGCCAAATAACTGCAGTAGTCATCGCCATCTGATCGGCTTAGCTTGCTTTTACGACATCTCTGCCATGCAGCTAGACGGAATGGAATCTTAGCTGAGTGGCAATGAATTAGAAACTTCAAGACACAATTAACACTATTACTACGGTTGTAAATCAATATACGCCGTAGATATTAATCAGCCATAAGTTCTCCTCTTCTTTCTTCTTCTACGAATACCTGTTCTCTCTTTGTCCTCTCACAGAGGAATTTTTATTGTTTATTCCTTCCTCGTACTACTATTCCTCTACTTGTCTTCTTTGTCCTCTCTTTTTCCTTTCCTGGAGAAATTATTGCCCTGTAATGTCAGATAATTAGATATGATTTCAGGTGATGAATGGATGGTTTGGTCCTAACCTTAATCCCATTGACGCAGGTGCATTGAGAGAAGTGCCAAGTACTTTGTGCCTTTAGCTTTTCCGTAGATTTAGAATTGGCTTTGTGTTATTTCGATTGTAATGTATCTGATTAGGGGATCTGTCGCTGGTTTCTGCATTTTTGTCATTTACATAAGAATCTGTTACAATTATTCTAAATTCATATAGGGCCTACTAGAAATGAGTTATTAACCAATTTCTGCCTCAAAATAACACGGAATCAAATTCCATTTGCACTTGAGCAAAATTATATCTGTTCAACTTCGACCCAGACGTTTGCTGTCTATGAATTGATCTGGCCAGCTGTCGGAATCTGCATGGTTCCGTTTCTTTATCACATCGAGAGACTTTTATGTGCAGAGTTAAATAGAGAAAACAATAGGCTATAACACTATAAAACCTGTAATTGAATGAAAAGTAGTTCAGGGCTGACACTTTTGATCCTACATCTTAGCTATATGAAACTAAGTCGGCCTTTATAGCCGTACGTCTTCTAGTTCGGCGACCATTAAAGAAACAACTATCCATACGTCCGATAATTTCTGATGATCTTGTGACCGTGTAACTCTTGAAATCTTCGAATCAAAGTCTACTTGACGCCTCAAGTCATCGCTTTGTTTTAAACTGAGTTCGAAGAAGGACCAAAGTACAGAAACAGAGAGGCGTCCATCGGCATTTCCCTCTGCACTTACATGCACTTAATATGTGTCCGTCATCGCCAACTGCTCCTGGGGGGGGGGCGTGGGGCAGAGATGGGGTGCTGCAAATGATGCCAAGGTCATCCAAGGTCATCTGACTTCCGTTGCCACGGAGCAGCCAAGCAGCAGCAGCAGCATCAGCAGCAGCGATGGAAGAAGTAGCAAAGTGTCAGTCTGTGGTTTCAGTCGACTGATTCCGTTGCCATTGGACACCGATCGACCTTTGCCATCGTTGTTGTCTTCGTCCTTGGAATACCTGGCGACAGGAGTCACGTTGACGACAGACGCACCATCATCAGCAGCAGCAGCAGCACCACCACCACGACCACCAGCATCCGTCGTTGAGCGAAATTCTTTCCATGTTCAAAGTTCGAAACAAAAATACTAAAGTTAGAGAGCAAAACCACCAAGTTCGAAACGCACAAGAATATCCGCCTAATTGACAGGTGGCCCATTCACTAGAGGGAATAGGTCACTGGAGACCAGAGGAAGCACCAGCCAAAGAGAGACCAGAGATGGTCATGGGTAGTCAGAGCAAGTCAGATGAAGCCAATGTATGGATATATTTCCCAATCAGTTGTTAATAAATATTTCCTTAATCGTATAAATGTCTAACCAATCCCAAACTGGTTCTTGGCTTTTACTAAACTTTTTCATTGTTTGTCCTGAGTCAGAGTTCTTTTCTTGACCTTTTGCTTTTGATATCTTCTGAATTTGCTTAAAATATCTCGGCCACAATAATTCACCTACATATCACCATTCTCTGTTGCTTCTGGCCTTTTTATCCAGCGCATTTTTAAAATAGTTTTTCACAGTGCTATTTTCTACGATAAGAGGTTCCGGAACGGAACCATTATGGACGGGCTACAATCCAGAGAAAAACGGGCTTGCCGCTTGGCAGAGGTCTCAATAAACACTGAAAACAGTTCAAAACACTTAAATTAAATTAAAATAACTACATAATTGCTTTATTATTAAAATAAATAATTTAATTTTTAGTACCTGAAAAAAGATGCCGGAACGCCGTTCCGGCTGAAAAAAGCACTGGTTTTTCATAGCATAAATTCCACGTAGCCATTTAAAACTACACTCCAAAGCGCTATTTAGACGTTTTGATAGATGTTTTAATTTGTTTGTGTGTGTGTGTGTGTGTGTGTGTGTGTCTCTCTCTCTCTCTCTCTCTCTCTCTCTCTCTCTCTCTCTCTCTCTCTCTCTCTCTCTCTCTCTCTCTCTCTCTCTCTCTCTCTCTCTCTCTCTCTCTCTCTCTCTCTCTCTCTCTCTCTCTCTCTCTCTCTGTACTTGTCTTCGTGTGACTTCATGTCATTGTCTCTTCGTTCTATTTTTCTGTGAGAGCGGTTCTAAGTGAGAGCGGTGAAGGTCGTCGAATTGTTTGAAGGTCATACTTTGAATTGAACGTCATACTTTGAATAAGGTCAACTTGACCGGAAGACAGGGCGACGCTGTTCTCGGCGATCAGTCGATAGGTGCGAAAGTTGTCTGGCCTCGCTTGTCTCATGTAGAGCTGAGTCTCAAGGCTGCCATCACTCCGATCCTATCATCAAACAATTAACCCCAAAGATTAATATAACATTCCTAATCTAATCGTATTGTACATGAACATTTACAAAGCGCATCTGCCAGTGTTCGCTACTCAGAGGCGCTTCCAGTGCGAAAGACCCAGTGAATAGAAAGTGGTTTTAAGACAGCGGAACGAGGCACTTGGGCCACCAGCTAATAAAGAGGCACGTGTCAATGGAGGGAGTTGATTCCAAAGAGCAGGACCAATGCAAGCAAAGGCTCGAGTTTTGGCCATAGTAGTCCTGGCTCGTGGGATAAGAAGATCATGGCGGTTAAGTGATTGTAATGGATGGAGGGAAGCTGCTGGAACTGGCAGACGAACGATGTCACAGAGATACTTGGGTGCTAAGCCTGTATAACCCTAACCCTAACCCTAACCCTTACCCTAACCCTGACTAACCCTGAATCCGAGCAGTAAGGGGAAGCCAATCAAGATTGTCGGAATCATCGAACCCAATGATTTCTAATAGCGTATTCGTCATTACATACGCAAAGCATCAGCCGATAGTCGCTTGCGAAGATGCCTTGCTGAGTGGATATCCGTTTCATCCAAGTCATTAAAACAGATAACACACACATTCATTCACACACATACATACATGAACACACACACACACACACACACACACACACACACAAACACACACACACACAGACACACACACACATACACACTCACACATAGACGCATACAGTTGAAAAGCAGCAGATGATAACAATCTACGATCATTTACTCTGGATGACAAATTCTGTTAGATGAAGTCTTAAAGCACGGAGTTGGTCCATTCTGTTTAAACATTCATCATGTGTAGAGTAAGAATATCGTTGATTCTATGACTCTTATCTCTCGATACTTTGCTTCTCTTTGACGAAGCGAACGAAATGAGATATGGTCATTGTCATTATTTACATGGGTTAAACGAAATGCCAGTTGGCGAAGGAGACAGCAGAACTGACCATGACCAGTGTCCAGTATTCACTGACCACTTGACCACTCGTGATCGTCGTTCCGTTGACGTCAAGGACCCAGTAGAGTGACGTCACCCAGGGCCTCGCTCGAACGACGCAACCGACGAAAGCGTTCTTATCACCGATGAAGGCAAGACTCGCGCGACAGTCGATCAGGGGGGCATCTGCACACGAACAACACAGAAGAGGAAGGACACTGTCACACAGACAGACAAACGCACAGACGGACAGACAGATAGACAGACGCACAGATGGACAGACGCACAGACGGACAGACAGATAGACAGACGCACAGATGGACAGACAAACAGACAGACAGACAAACAGACGGACAGAAAGATAGACAGACGCACAGACAGACGCACAGATAGACAGACGCACAGATGGACAGACGCACAGACGGACAGACAGATAGACAGACGCACAGATGGACAGACGCACAGACGGACAGACAGATAGACAGACGCACAGATGGACAGACGCACAGACGGACAGACAGATAGACAGACGCACAGATGGACAGACGCACAGACGGACAGACAGATAGACAGACGCACAGATGGACAGACGCACAGACGGACAGACAGATAGACAGACGCACAGATGGACAGACGCACAGACGGACAGACAGATAGACAGACGCACAGATGGACAGACGCACAGACGGACAGACAGATAGACAGACGCACAGATGGACAGACGCACAGACGGACAGACAGATAGACAGACGCACAGATGGACAGACAAACAGACGGACAGACAGATAGACAGACGCACAGATGGACAGACAAACAGACGGACAGACAGATAGACAGACGCACAGAGGGACAGACAAACAGACGGACAGACACTTGACCGAAATTAAGTCCATCTTTCTGTATGCTATTATTTTTATCAGTTTCTTATGCATCTATTTGTATAACCTGTATTGTTAACCACAGTGCGTTTGCAGGTGGTATAATAAAGATTATACTTACTTACTTAGATAAATAGACAGGCAGATAGACAGACGGAGAGATAGACAGACAGACAGACAGACGGACAGACAGAGAGACATACAGACGGACGGACAGATAGACAGACAGACGGAGAGACAGATAACAAGACAGACAGACAGATAGACATACAGACGAACATACAGGCAGGCAGACACACAAAGACACGCACAAAGAGACACAGACACAAAGACACAGATGATGACAACGACCAAAATAGTGATAATGACGACATGCGAACGATTGCGATACTTTTGATGAATTGTAATTAGTAACTTCTATAGCGCCAGTTTGGTTTGTATGCAAAGCGATCATCGTGCAGTTGAAGAAGTCCTCCATCGACAGTCCCTCACAAACACGTAAACACGGATCAACAGATTCCATCCACAACCGGCAGACAGACTGACAGTTGACGCACATTCAAAGTCCTGGATTTAGATTCCGCCGATTCAGATGAAGAATTACAAGGAGCCAAAAGCTCAGTTGTTCACAGGTCACGGTTACCCTGTGACCAAGACTATTCAACGATGAGCAAACGATGAGCAATCGATGAGCAATCGATGAGCAATCGATGAGCAATCGAGCTTATACTCGTCTGTGTTGCTGTTCAACAAATTCGTCGAAGTCCAGGCGAAGAGAAGAACGTGTCATGAAACGATGGTTACCTGTCTTCGATCAGAAGAAAGACTTTGATTCCAGATGGCATTTCACTTCCATTGGCAAATGCAACGGTACTACCCAGTTTGGAATAAGCATTTAGGAAAGAACGACGCGCCACCAACCGTCTATAATGGCTATGTCATAGTAGTTATTATCGTCAATATCATCATCATCATCATTTTAATAGTGATATTAGTTTTCAAAATTTAATTTTTATTGTCTTTGATTGATGGCTGACTCACAGTGGACAATGAGTTTTGTCTGGGTGACAGTTGGAGTGAGACCAGAGATTGTGGCGACGCATCTCAGGAGTCTTCCATCATCACCTGCCTCAGCCACAAAGTCATTCGTCCACAGTATCTTCAGGTACTCTACTATACGAAGGCCTTTCATCACAACTCCACTGGCTGCTGCTGCTGGTGCCAGTCTCTCTCCGGTCGACTGCCGGAAGTGGTTCGTGATGTCCCTCTGGTCCATGTAGATGCTCAACTGGGTTTCCGGAAGGGTCGCCAACACCAAGCAGAGCAGACGCGTTGGCTGGTTGTCAGTCAAGACAATCGAACCTTGTTCTGATGATGATGATGATGATGATGATGATGATGATGATGATGATGATGATGATGATAATAAAGATGGTGATGATGATGATAATAAAGATGGTGATGATGAGGCGTCATCAACGACTGCCGACGATCTCGTCAAGAAGTTCGCCAGAAAGACAGGAAGTTGCGTCGTCTGATTGTCATCTGCGTCGTCTGTCTCGTTCTTGTTCTTCTTCCTTTTGTTGTTGTTGTTGTTGTTGTCGTTGTTGTTTGCCGCTGTCAGACGAAGCAGCGTCACTGGAACTGTGCGTTCAGTTGACAGCAATACATCCCATCAGTTATGCTACATCTCTCAACATCTTCCCATCGTCTGTCGCTGTCGTCAATATCATCATCATCATCATCATCATCATCATCATCATCATCATCATCATCATCATCATCATCATCATCATCATCATCATCATCATCATCATCATCATCATCATCATCATCATCATCATCATCGTCATCGTCATCGTCATCGTCATCGTCATCGTCATCGTCGTCATCATCATCATCAACATCATCATCATCATCATCATCATCATCATCATCATCATCATCATCATAATCATCATCATCAACATCATCATCAAGATAAGGAATGAACTGAAGGGAGACAAGTCTCTCAAGAGTTTTAGAGAGGAAAGAGAGATGAGAGATAGGCCGGTAATTTTGACAAGCAGTTGGATCAAGGTTAGATTTCTTAAGGGAGGAGAACACAATGGATTGTTTTTGCGAAGCCGGAAGGTGGCCCTCAGTAAGCGATCTGTTGAATAAGTAGACAAGAAACGGGGCTAAAACATCATCATTGTCTTCATCCTCATATCATTGTCATCATCACCATTTTAGTTAAATGCTTGTAATAGGTTGAATTGTCGAAATCCATTTACTGCCAGATGAGGTATGAGGAAATCGCAGCAGTTTTTCAGTGATTGATAACAGTTTATATGTCCGACTAATATTACGCTTCCTTGACTAAGTCAGACTAATATCAGGCATACTTTGACTACATGTAAGTCAGACTAATATCAGGCATACTTTGACTAAGTCAGACTAATATCAGGCATACGTTGACTAAGTCAGACTAATATCAGGCATACGTTGACTAAGTCAGACTAATATCAGGCATACGTTGACTAAGTCAGACTAATATCAGGCATACGTTGACTAGGTCAGACTAATTATTAAGGGATCTGACGCGGACCTCGGACGTAGATCGTATGCGTAACGATTCCAAGGAGCGCATTGTGTGGTCCATTGATTTCACACGTGTAGTTTCCACTATCAACGGCAGACACATCTAGAAAGAGCAGAAGAAAGAAAACGACAGGTCGTCATTTAGTCTCCTGACGAATCAAAGACATAACATCAAAATAACAGCCGCTCGGGTCGGGGGCGCCTCTGAGTATAGGTATCTTGAAGGAGCGCTATATCAAGTTTAGATCGATTGACTGACTGATTGATTGATTGACTGACTGATTGATTGATTGATTGATTCACATTCAGTCGATGTCTGAAACGAATGCTTCGCAGAATATATTGTCTGACTTTCTGACTTTGCAGAATTCGAGCTGACTTCTCTAACGACTCATCACTTTTACTCCGTTTTAACTCGAAGCGACCATTGATCATTAAGTCCTCAACAGTTAGACATTGACGCTATAGAAGTTACAAAATAATAATAATATTATTAATAATAATTTCTATAAAGAGTAAGACACACTTGCAATGAACCCAAGAATTACAAGAGCCTTTGAGTTTTTGATGCTTGTTTATCTCATAAGCAATTCTTTGACTGAGCAAAAGATAATTCTTTAAATTTAACTTATGAATAAGTTTACACCGTTCGTCTAGGGGAAATGTGTTTGTTAAGTAAAGGATGGCATGACAGACGATGGCATAGATGACATAGATGGCATGACACGATGGTATAGATGACGTAGATGGCCTGACAGACGAAAGTGGGAGAAAAGAGCGATTTATAAGGGAAAGATGTTTACGCAGAAGGACATGATGATAACACTTCAATCTATTTGTTTAAATGAATATTCACTATTTTTATGCATGTAATTCAACATTCACTAAATTCACTATTCTTATTCATATATAATTTGCATAGGCTAGCTGGTTATTGTATTAAGTATAATTAACTGGTCATTGTAGGCCTATTGTGTTGCTGAACTATCCAAGTTGTAAGAGGTTTGCACTTTAGGTGTATGTAGCGAATTCTATTTCTTATCAAATAACTTGTTATTTAATTTAATAATTAAATTAAGGTTTAGTATAAGATAGCTAATGTAAGCGGCGTTTGTGTAAGAAAGCGGTGCTATATAAATAAAACTTAGTTTGAGTAAACAGCCGTTGGGCCAATGTTGATATGATGACGTTAAGGAAATACTACGTATGCGTCATTATAGCAACCGGAGAAGCCAACCAATGAAATGTCGTGGGGCAGTGTTCGAAAAGACATGAAACAGTTATGGCGACTGTAGTGATTTCTTCACGATCGGTATGTTGAATTGAACGTTGATTCGTTAGCCAAATAACGAATAGTTCATCAAATCTGTGTGCTTACCATTAAGCAACAGGAGTAACATTTACAGCGCTCGTTTTGCTGTAAGTTTCGTCGATTGACGTTGAATAGAAATTACGTTCGAACTGTTGACTGCCAATGTCAAGTGGGATAAACATAATATTTTCCGTACGGTCTTATGAATCGGCATTACCTACGGTAACTGAAGGGATTTATGCGATCTAAACAATTCTACACCACAGGGAAGATCTACTAAACTACGCCTAGAAATGGACATGGTTGGAATAACGCAAGATACGATCTCACAGCGATCTATGGAGATGGTCTGATAATTTGTTCTACAACGGTTCAGATAAGGAATATAATAAAACTAATCCTTAGATTAAATACGCCGCTTTTAAGTAGATAAGTTTTATTTGCTTGTAAAAGGAAAGAATTGTCATATTTTAATATACATATATTGCATCAAATCTATAGAAACAATTGGTGTTCATTTGAATGGATTTATATATTAGATGTGATGTGAATGTTAATCTTCAATCCCTGGCACGAACGCTAAAGTACCGTTATATATAATATTGCCACTACAGTGTAAGATTATTTGTCTTCTTCTGGTTCGAACGTACGATCTCTTTCATCTCCGCCCCATTATCTCCTAAGCGAACTCAGACGATATTTATTCAGCTTCCTTTAGACCTGTCGAAAAAATGAGTTCCTTCTGTTGGACTCTAACCTCCAGCTACACAAGTTCGACTGACTTACTTCCATTTAACTGAAATCGTCACTCGCATTGAAGGATCACGTAAGTTCAATGCCATTGATTTGATTCCGGTGTGCCTTTCTCATAGCATATTCAAACCACTGCAGATCTTATCTCTTTGCATAGGCTATACAAGACGTTCGTAAAAATAGAACTGATATTCCTAATACTAAATATTCTAACCCTGACTTATCTTTTGTCCTTGCTCACCGATCAGACTCGCATAAATTTAGTTGTTTTTCAGACAGTCTTATGCTTGGCGCGCCCAGAGTCAGAACGGCATTGGACTGAGAGGGTGAGAAACTCGGTTACCCAACGCAGTCCTGATTCTGGGCGCGACACGTTTAACGGTTTAAGACTCGGCTGCTAGAGGCGATTGTTATCTCGGCTGCTGACACAGGATCTCTCTAGACTAGAGCTCATTATTTATATCCCCTGTGCAACTTCTATGAGGTCGTTTGTGTGTGGCTGAAGTCTGTTCCAACTTGCAATCTAAATATCGATATTGATAACGACAATTTAATCAGGGTATCTTCTACTAAAGTTTTGGGTGTTCACATTGATGAGCACTTAACATAGAGTGATGGTATTGTGTGTTTATTTGCACAGGCAATCTTGTTTCTTTCATCTCGTATGACAGATTTATACTGATTTCATCATGTTTAGTATACCGTTGTCACCAATTGCATGATTATATAATTGCATGTATTATGATTAATGTAATTAAGGTGAGTTTGATAGCGGAATCTTATGTTGCTTATGGGTTTACCTATTGGCGCCGTCGCAAGTGATTGTCTGTAAATGTATTTTGTTACATGGTGATCAATAAAACAATCTGAATCTGAATCTTTTGAGGAGTAGTTATCCTCTTCTCTGTCGCTCTTTCGATCTCTGCAACCTTTTCTCAGTTGGTTCCGTCCAATGAATTGCGATTTTTAATTGAGGTTTCTTGCTTAGACTGGTGCGCTGAGCCTTCACTTTAACGGCGCTACAAAAGTTCAAAGATGAGGTTAATCTGAGAATGACTGACTTTGAATGGTGAGGCGGAGAGTGTATCGCGGTGGTTCCTGTAGGAAGTTGACTTTGAAACGACCAGAAGAAGCGAATGGTTCAATCATGTTGCCCATCATGTTCATCTGAGTTGACTCCCTCAGCTGAGACTTTCGCCACAGAATCGGATTATCAAAGAGATTGAACTGTTCCGTGTAGAACTCGCATTCCAATTGAACTGCCTCACTGCCACTCAAAAGCAGGATCTGGCCACGTGACAACAGGTGGAAGAAAGATTCTGAAACAATCATGATTACAGACACAAAAAGCGCACTATGTTTACATCGCTAACTATCACTGATGCGTCATCAAAGCTGGCAGCTAGTCTCAGTATGGCCTACAATCCCTACATGTAGTCCATCATCAGTGCTTAACACAGACTGTAGACGAGGGCACACGCAGGCATGCAGCTTGTACTTACTTCTAGAGACCGTATTTTCACCTCACAAGATTTTATTTAGTATACTGACCTCTGGAGAGCGTGTGGACCTATTCACCTCTACAACGTACTTTGACATAGTTTTAAATACTGTAGTGTGCATACTATTTATATTTAAACAAATTTTCAGTTTGAAATTTGATTACTTCTTGATCTTGCTTGATCTGGATGCAAAAGAACAAAAGTGTTGATGCATCAGAAATTGATGAATTCCGTCATTTCAATAGCTTAAACGCTCACCAAATCGTTTCCATATTTCAAAATATTTTCTTGCTTGGGAAGGGCGCATCCTTCTCGGTGTTTAGGAAAACTAACATGTAGTATGTACTTACCTCTAATTTTACCACTACAGCTCTGGCTTAACTTAAACATTGCAGCAACAGATTATTATTTTTATTAGTAACTTCTATAGAGCCGATGTCTGATGCACAACGTATCAACCGTACGCATATCAAAACCAATCCGTGACCAGGTTAACATTCAAAAGGTCAGAGTGTGCTGCAGCAGAAAGAGAAAAACAATAATTCTTTGAAAGAGAAGGTTTGAGTTGATATAAGCGACTGAGGAAAACGAACAGAGGAAGATCATTCAACATTTCTGTTCAGCAACCGTAAAATCTCTTTTTGACCAAAACCAGTTCTAGTTTCCGTTTGACCAGAGAAAGACTATCAGCTGAAAGTTTTGAGTAGCAAAGCCGGCTTTAGTTATAGGCGATATCTATTGGCGGATGCCTACAGCGGCATTTTTCAAGAGGCGGAAAATTCCGGCAAAATAAAAAAGGAAATGTTTTGTTTGTACTTCGTGTAGATTTTATGATTGATCATTGATCAGCATTTATGATTAATAGGCGACACTTTTGTCATCGCCTTAGAGTACAAAACTGTCAAAGGGAGCGAAAGGCCGCCACTGTTGAATAGTAATAAGACTGAAATTGTATTGATCGTAATTGCCGTATGCGTTTAGAGTTCAATGTATTATAAATCAGTTTGAAAGAGTTTCTTTTCTTGTGAATATGAAACCAGTGCAACAATTAAAGTTTCGACTGTAGCCAAAGAGTTCTGAACCCTCTGCAGCTTCAGTAATTTAGACTTTATGAATTTATAATTTTAGATCGGTACGAGGACCATCAACTTCCCTCCTCTTTTCATGATTATTTTCCAACCTATCTTGAACGCCACACCTATTTCACTACACCAAAAATTAAGTAACATATACAGGTATACCCGTACAAGTACCAGGTTATTTTCGATTATGTGCTGCACTTCCTTGTGGAACAACATGCCAACTGATATATGCCACTGTTGTTTAGTTTGCACTCATTTAAAAAGTATGTGCATAGGCCTACCTATTTCAACACAATCTCTGTAGCTAAATTCTTTAGATTAGTTTGTTTGTTTTTCTTAAAGTTCTAATTGTGTTTTGCATTTGGTTTTAAATGTCTTAAATATTACGCCTTAATTAGAATATCTAAGTTGATCATTCGTCAATGTGCACTTGTGCTATGCAAGGTGCGACCGTACGTACGGTACGTACGTTATTTTTTTCTATAACGTACGTTACCGTACGTTCACATTAGTTCATGACGAAAATAAAATACATAACATTATGCACAAGAAAAGTCAATAATAGTTGGTAATTGACGGTCGTAAACAATTTTAACCATTACATCAGTCATCTGCAGGGCTGTAGTCGAGGGTATACGCGGGTATACAGCGTATACTCACCTCTAGAGACCGTATACTCACCTCGCAAAATATTTATATTCATTTATATTCAAATACTGTAGCGTATACTCACAAAATACTGTAGCGTATACTCACCTCTAATTTGTTTCGGAAAACTAACCTGTAGCGTATACTTACCTCTAATTTTACCACTACAGCCCTGGTCATCTGTGGCTGTTCAATCATCTCTACTTTCAAACTTTTAAATTCCAAATTGCTAATATTCTGTCTAATGTATTATAGGCCCCCTAGTGTGAAGAATATTAAGATTTAGCGGCACATTTTATAGGATGGTCAGTGCCAGTGGTCATTTTATTGGTAATACTAAATTTCGGTACCGTTCGTAAATAACTAGGCCTGCGTATTGTAACGATTCTGTCGTCACAACGTCTCTGTATACACTGTCTCCAAATCTATATGCGCTATGAAGAGACATTACGTAATGGCTATTTTTAGTTCATAGCTATTTTTAGACCGCTGTCGTGCGCAGAGTAGTGTCGTGCGCAGAAGAAGGTTTTGTTGCTGCCAGGACGGACGAGAAATCGATGTCTGTTTCGATTTAAGTTCTTCTCTTGATATAATCGAAAATTTAGAGATTTTGGGTGATCAAATGTCGGTTTGGTATCCTTGTCACAATATGTCATAACTTTTGGCCGTAGATTATTGCGATAATTGTCCATTTGAAGTGTGTGTGTGAGAGCCCTGTCCCTTATCACGTATCTTACTCGAGAGAAGAGATCGCCATCTTAAGTCACTTGATGTTTTGTAAGATTTAGGTCGAATATCGATGTAAAATCCTGTTTCGGAGCATAGGAATCGTACGCTATTTGTGATCTCTTTCTGCCTAGATAAATTGTTGCCATAAGGGGATTAGAACTCGTAGGATTTGATCTTTGTTAAGCATTGACCTTTGACCGTTGTACTTAATGTTGGTAGGCTTGTGTAACAGTGTGTCGCCTTGATATAGATGTAGATAGGGTTTGCTATATAGCATTATAAGTTTAACTAGTTAATTGAACTTGATATTGGCAGAATAGAAGTTCACTGGACTATGAAAAGACCTTCTTTGCTTGAACTCTGAACTGTACTGATATTTGTAATTTTAGTCAAATTGACACTTTCTGTTTCATTTAAATCTTAATACATGGCGAATCAAGAAGATTTTCCTGTTGCTTCTTTGCTGAAGAAAGCTAGTTTCAGAAATGAGTTAATTCAGTATTTCCCACAATTAGCAACTGATAGCAGATTTAGAAATTCTGTAAATGAAGAAGTAGAAGATGAAGAAGAGGCTGTCCAAAGTCCAAAGGCCCATTCACTTAGTCACCATAGCCTTCCACTACCAGAAGTGAAGTTAGCCCCAGGAAATGAAGAAGTAGATGAAGAAGAGGAGGTAGATGACGAAGTAGAAGAAGAAGAAGTAGAAGAAGAGGGTGGGGACACTATGAACCCTGAGTATAGGGGATATCCTATGTTTATTTCCTACTCGGAAACCACGGACGCCCACAGGTCATGCCCTGGTGATGAAATAGAAATGATGACGTCATTGCCCTTAGAGGAACCGCCTAATGTCACTATGCCTAGACGTAGTAAGCGCCTGTCTGGGTTGCCACCCACCTATTATGGTCCTGAGCGCAGGGGTTCGAATCCTCAGGAAATGCACAACCGGCAGTCCTCATCCCGGCGCTTGACGACCGCCACCGCCAGGGGTCGCCCCGCCACAGTATAATAGGCCTTCTGTAGAGCTAAACTGATCATTTTTCACGTACGCGTACGGTTCGCGGACCGTATAAGACCATAGTTATATTGAGGTTCTTTGTGATTGATCAGATAAATTTGTGGCATTTTTAACGTACGCGTACGTTATTTTTTTCGATAACGTACGTACAGTACGCGTACGTTATTCCGGGAGGTAACGTACGGTCGCACTATGGTGCTATGTTAGGCCTATATACGGCTTTATCAAGCGGGACTTTTGTAACCTTTTGTAACCTATGACAGAGATAATTATTCTGTCCTTAGTGTGTTGGAATTGGTTTAAATAAACGAATGAAACGAAATTTTTTAGTAATACCAGTAAGAAGCCAGTTGCAGTAATCCAGATGACTAGAGACGAATGCACTCGCCAGAGATAATTGTCCTATCAGATAAAAGTAGGCTACATGACATCGAAGTCGAGAATATGCATGTATGAGCATTGACAAATACCACTGACACAGTAAAGTTAAAGTCAACACCCATTTCATGAAAAAAATCAGCCAACAGATATCATTCCAGACTGTTCGGCTCTTGGACATAGGATATGGAAGTGACAGCAAGATTGGAAGAAGTAATTGGAATGGGAGGAGGATTAGCAAATGAAGAAGAACAGAGGCTTTGCTCTTACTTGTGTACCCTATGCTTGTGAGAAGCAGAAGCCAAGCCAACACGACTGGAGGACCTCTGCACTGGCCTCCCATTGCGGTTCTGCTTGTCCATTCAATGCCCACTGACCAAAACCCGGTCATCCTGAAACAAAGACATTTCAAATGAACCATATGAACTGCAATAGCTCAGCATAAATTGGAACTTGTGAAATCTGTGTTTTCTATCAGCAGATATGACATTTGTCCTCTGACTTTCTAATCTACTGAATTCTGAATCGCAATCGATGGTCGCTCGTTAAACAAGTCTTACGTTTGGATCTGAATGACCTGATAAGATCGACAGAACCGGTCACTGAATTAGAAAACTTTGTCCAACGCCACCGAGAACGATCCATAGTCCAAGTGATTTAGTGAGATCCACAACAGGAATCGGTGTTCGTTGGTCGGGTGCAATGTTTATTTATAACAGAGATGAACAGTGAGCAGAGATTGATAATTATGATTCTGATAAATATAAATTCAAAACTTTGCGAACTGTATGGCGCGGATTATTAATTTCCCTTTTAGGGTCGACCATAAATGATGTCACGCGATTTTGTCCGAATTTTTACACCCCCTCGTCACACGTCGTTGAAAAGTAGGCCGCCGCCTAACACCCCTCAAAAATGAGGTAAGGGTTAGGGTTGTAAGCAGAAAGTCATGTATTAAAAAGAAGGCGTTGGAAAGCTGAACTTAGCATAAAATTAACTTGAAATATTCATCGTATAACCAATAACTACAGATGTTCAGAATATTATTATAATACTAGAGTATTTGCCCGTCATATTATGACGGCAGTGTATATAGGCCTATATGTATCGTTGGTTAAAATGCTCTGATTACCGTCGTCAAGACAGCAGTACTGACGTCACAAACGGTTTCTGTTTCACAATATAACAGAAACCGTTTGTGACGTAGCGTTTATCGACAGACACACGCTCTATGGATATTATATGTGTAGATTCTGAACATCTGTAGGTCTATTATTGGTTAGAGTTAGACGATGAATATTTCCAAGTGAAAAGTGGAAAACATACTTGAAGCTTTGTAGTATCTTATCTTATCTTATCTTATCTTATATGATTATTTATAAAGCGCCTCTCACAGCATAGACTATTCAGAGGCGCTCCCAGCGTGTCAGCCCCGAGGGAAAAGAAAGGTCTTTAGGCAGCGGAGAGAAGAAGGCGAGATCCCAAGCAATATCTTGCTACGGAGAGAGGGGGGCAGGTCATTCCAAAGGGAAGGGCCAAGGATGGCAAAAGCACGATGCTGAGCCATCGAAGTCCTTGCGCGAGGGACAAGCAGATCAAAGCGGTCAGCAGACCGAAGAGGGCGGGAAGACAGAGCAGATAGAGGTTTGCGCATTAGGTCACAGAGGTATTTAGGAGCTTTTCCCAGTTGAGTCCTAGAGACCAGGAGAAGAACCTTGTATTGGATGCGGGAAGCAACAGGAAGCCAGTGAAGTACATCAGTCATAAAGGTAGTTATGTGAGAGAAGCGAGGAAAACGGGCAATAAGCCTGGCAGCCGCATTCAGAACAGACTGCAGAGATGAAAGGCGCGCTTTAGGGAGCCCAGCAAACAATGAATTGCAATAGTCAATGCGGCAGCAAATGAAGGCATGGACCATAGTAGTGAACACTGAAGGAGAAACTGATCTTCTTACAGCCCTCAAACGCCTCAGATGATAGAAACAGGAACGTGTCAGGTGGGAGAGGTGTTCAGAAAACGAGAGGGTACTATCAAGGGTGACACCCAAATCCCGAAAACTGGATGAAAATGAAAAAGCATGGTATATTGACGACAGAAGTGGGATATCAAGTTTAGAAAGTTGCTGTTTAGTGCCAAACCAGATCAGTTGGGTCTTAGAAGAGTTAAGGTTAAGTCGATTTGATGACATCCAAGAGTGGAGATCATGTGAGAGGGAATGAATGTTATGTATACCCCGGTAATTAAGCAAAATGGAGAGAATAGAATTATAACAATCACATATTCAATCCATTGAAAGAAAGCTCTGATAGAATCGTTAAAATTAAAATGTTTAATAACAGTATTTAAAAATTTACAAAAGTTATGCTTCTCCATTCTTCCATGGCAAAGCAAAATGCTCCTTCATGGAATAAATAGGGAAAGCATGGATCCCTTCATCCAGTGGAATGGATATTCCATTCAGACCAAGCTCTTCTTCGTCTATCCAATCTGCGTTTTCTTCGTTCGCGATTACAGCCATCATGCGTTTTTATAACTACTGTTTAAATTTTTTTTAAATTTTAGGCCTTCTTCCTCTTCCTGACGAAGTACATTATCAAAAGTGAACGTATATTTCACGCCATAGATATATAATAAATTACCAGATCACTTATCATGCCTAGGCTCTATACACTTTGGCTATTGACAAAGATAAATTTATGTATTTAATATTGTTTATAAAGTCTAACGGTGACTGTATATATAAATATTTAAATAATCAAAACATTAATAATGACGGTGACTATATATTATTTATTTAAATAATCCCCTCAAAAATGAAAAATACTCAAAGTTAGTGTTGTTTTTGCTAAAATTAAATTGTTGTTAAATTGTTAAATTTAATTACGTAGACCTGATGTGACGTCACATTATCAAACCCCTCTCCCTCGTGTCACACATCGTCACAGATTTCTGACCCCCTCCCTCCCCTAGCCGTGCGTTACGTCATTTATGGACAACCCCTTAGGTCCCTGTTACATGCGCGTCTTTTTCAGTACGAAGTTCTTCAGTAAAATATGGGGCTATGCTGCATGATCCTGTCCAGTGAGTTTTCTGGGAAAGCTATTTTCGTTTCTGTCTTACATGTACATGATCAGAGATATTCTGTCACTCTAAGTTTACCATCAGTCCAAATCTCTTAAATGAACACGGGCGTTTTCCAATCGAGATTTCTGTTAGGTCGGGCATTTGAGGAATTCTGCCATTGAAACACGTTGCTATTTCAAGGCAACGCATTTGGGAAAAGCGTTGAATGATGTTTGAGAACTTGGGATGTGATCTTCCGTTGGATGGACAAGACAAAGAATATTTTGGGATGGGACAAATGCTTTTGGATGAAGGGAATTAGAGAATTTTCGTAAAACATGCTCTGGAATGGAGTATAAATTTTTTGCGTTGCATGGTTTATGTGAGTATTCGGGAATATGGTAAATGCTTTGTTATGAAGAATATTTGGGTAATAGGCCTAGGGTAAATGCGAGTATATGGAGTATAATGGTAAATGCTTTTGTGTATGGTACAGTGAATGCGTTGGGAATACTTGGGATAAAGAGTATAGGCCCCCTATATGGATAATATGGTAAATTCGTTGGTGGAATATTATTGGGAATGAACCTAGTAAATTAGCTGGGATAAGGAGTATTTGGAAGAATAGAGTAAATGCGCTGGGATGTATGCAATACTTTGGAGTCTGCTCTGCGTTCATTGTCCGCCAATGACGCCAAGAGACCGGATATCATTGCGGATGCATTAGGATCTTATTTTTTATTTATGGTTTCAATAAGATGATGATTAGTGCGACACCTGACGGCGAAGGCATCATTCACTGAGTGTCGTGACTTGAATGCTTTTCAATGATTTCAACACCAACGGCAGAAATGGCATCCTATTTTGGAGACTCATTGTTCCCAAACACCTTCTTCAATTTCGACGTGGATCTGTCTGTCTCTCTCTCTGCGGATGTCTGTGTGTTTGGCAGTCTATCTTTTCTCTGCCTCTGCCTCTTTCAGCCTTTCTCTTCCTCTGTCCGTCTGTTAGTTAGTCTGCCTTCCATTCCGTTCTTTGCTGTCGTTGTGATGTTTGGCGTTGCTTTCTGGTCGATTCCTCTCTTGTTCTCTACCGGAAACCGGTTTCTCGACTGAATTTCTACTCTTCAAAGTAATGCTCGTAATAAATCAAGTGACGTTGATCGAGAAAGAAGAGGAAAAGAAGGAGAAAGACAAAGGGGCAGAAGGAGCAGAAGAAAGAGGAGCAGGACAAGGGCAGGAGGAGAATGAGGAACAGGAGATGGACAAGGAGGAGGAGGAACAGGAGGAGAAGGAGGAGGCAGTGATTGCCCGCAGTTGAGTGTCTCCTCTGTCTATCGTCGCTGTATTGGCGACTCTCGTTTTTTCTGTAATAATCGTCATCACTGCCTCCTCTTCACTCACTCGTCTAGTGGATGCTTTCCTATTGCTATGTGTCCGTGTGTCAGTCTGTCTGTCTGCCTCTCTGTCGCCAACTGAACTTGTGACCAGAGCATACTACTTCTGCTGGCAGTGGTGGTGGTGTTGGTGGTGGTGGTGCTGCTGGTGGTGGTGAAGTGGGGGTGCTGGGTGCCTGGCTTGTTGGCTTTGTGGCGGCCACTTGATCTCTTGCCAGCAGAGCTGCGACTCCATTGCGCCGCCATATCAGCCAACTGCACGCGACAATTCACAGATGCACTTCAGCCTCTGCCGACTGAGACCGAGTACAGACTACGAGCATCATCATCACCACCACCACCACCATTGGCACTATCATCACAACTACCGTCAACAGCAGCAGCAGCTGCAGGACGAGTTGGAGGAGGAGGAGAGGAGGAGGAGGAAGAGGAGGAGGAGGAGGAGGAGAGGAGGAGGAGGAGGTGGAGGAGGAGGAGGAGGAGGAGAAGGAGGAGGAGAAGGAGAAGTGGTGCACTTCAGGTCAATCTCTCTTCTAAAGCTCAGTCATCCGAGTGAAGCACCAAATCCTCTGAACGTCGTTTAGATCCATCGGATGGAACAGATTGCAGTAACCATGGCTTCAGTAGCAATCGCTTGAATTTCGGTTTTATGAATCACTCTTTCAGTGGTAGACTGCTCATCATTCAGTCACTTTTCAAAATGATTTCTACGCGGATGAGACTCGAATTTATATTTCTTTCGACAGTTTGTCTTGTTAGTCGGATGTATAGATGTTGTCAACTACCTTGATACAATACAAGTGTAATTTGATAATGCCCTCCTTGCGAACGTACAGTACAATCATGGTTGCGGCTAATGACTCCACTTCGCTTGTCGGAAACTCGACTCCTGCTACTTGTCTTTGCAAGAAGTATGAATGGCTTAAATATTGACCTGGTTGATTCTGCTCGTAACTTGGGATTTGTTTTCAGATTTATTTTGCCTGTCACGGACTATGTAAATGGTACATTTAAGTCATTAAATGTATATTCATAGCATATACAATTTTTTTGTGTTGTCCAAATATGTTTAACGACCTGTGGCAAAGATATTGGTCTCCAGTAGCCTCGGTTTATTATTAACCATTCCCAAACGGTAGAAACTTCAGATAATTCAGAACTCAACAACCGTTCGATCTCCATGGTTCCTCTCTTACACTTTTCCTACTCTTTCCTGTCTGTCTTTCTTTCTTTCTTTTGTCTTTCTTTCTGTCTTATTAAATTATGCTTCTTTATTTAATTATCTATTATTTATTCGTCAATAGAAACCGGAGTAGAATTTCGTATGTTAAAAGTTGATCTTGGTTTCAGAAGGTTAATTGCATGAATTCTAATCAATACATATACACGGTGAGACAGCCAGACAGAAAGGCCGACAGACAGACAGCCAGACAGACAGACAGACAAGGACAGTTGCACAAATGACAGTCTCAGTAACTGCGGTGCTGGCTGTAGGAAGCAGAAGATAGGAGAAATGGATGAAATCTTCTAATAAATGACGAATGCAAATGGAGAATGGATTCAGTTCAAATGCTTTGGTTGTCGACTTATTGCAGACATCGATGGATATTAATTTCGTGAACAACCCCCTATCAATTGAAAGCCACCCAGCCACCAATTCCCTTCCATTCGACCATCCGCCTAATATTGAACGCAGGGATCTTGGAAGCTTAGTGGAGTCCGATCAGTAAATATATATATATATATATATATATATATATATATATATATATATATATATATATATATATATATATATATATATAATTACTCTTGTGGGAGGTGAAGCTTTCATTGAATATTTGTGTTCATCATCATCTTCTTCTTCTTCTGCTTCGTCATCGTCGTCGTCGTCTACTTCTTCGTCTATGGTCCATTGACTGTCGTAATCTATAATCGATGAGTGGAAAGATCTCGTTGCTACATTCAGAAGAACGGACGGCGCTGACCACCTTCTGCTCTATCCCATTCAACTGACCATTGTGGTCAAACCCTGTCCCATTCAACTGACCATTGTGGTCAAGCCCTGTCCCATTCAACTGACCATTGTGGTCAAGCCCAGTCCCACTGAACTTAGCAGTGGTCAACCCTGTCCCTCTCCCCTTTAACGCCCTGCGTTCTTTCCATCTTCGATTTCTTTAAGTTTCTGTAGATGAAAACTGATGTTATCAGACGACGTCACATCAGAAGAGGAAACGTTTAATTATTTCTCGGTGGTTGTAACATCAGGATTAAACGACAATCTCACGAGCTCCATCATCTGCACCACAACCACCACCAAAATGAATGCTACCACCACCACCACCACCACCACTATTGCTGCCACGACTACCACCACCACCACCACCACCACCACCACCACCACCACCACCACCACCACCACCACCACCACCACCACCACCACCACCACCACCACCACCACCACCACCACCACCACCACCACCACCACCACCACCACCACCACCACCACCACCACCACCACCACCGCAGTCACTATAACCAGCACTATGATTTAGCCGTTGCTTTTAACTGTCAACTCTGGATGCGAATCTGTTGGTTGCTTTGGCGGACCCATTCACATTGTCGTACTGATGAAATGTTTTAAAATTACTTTAAGATCAGTTTTGCTAATATGTATATTTGTTTATTCAAATAGATAGTTGTCAGAACGCAACTATTGACAATAGGTTGAGATATACAATATGTAAAAACAAAATAGGATCAAAATGTTTCATTTGAAATAATAGCGATAATAGTTCTCAATATAATCGGTTAAAGAAAAATTAGGAGCTAGTAATAGTAAAAATGGATGAACAAGAAGTATGAAATGAGGATTAACTAATGAGAGGAGAAAAGGTGTAAGTCATGTATTAATAGCTATCCTAAGACATGAGCTTCGGTAAGAAGTTTTTTGTTTTCTTTAGGAGGTAGTGCAAAGGAGTGTGGACGGAGACGAAGATTATGGCCAGTGTCTGGACGTGGGGGACATAGAAGTCGGAGAACATGTTTATGGTCAAGTACAATTGATTTAAAGAGCTGATCATCTGCTTCGTTGGCTAAATAGTCAAAGGAGTGAGTATAAACAGGAAGGAATTTTTCCCGTATTGCTCTACGAATAAATCTGTAAATGCCATCAAGTTCGTCTTTACTTAACAATCCTCTCCATGCAGTAGAGGCATTCATGAATCGTGCCATTGTGGTTGCTTTAGTAATATTATAAAGATTTTGGGTTGAATGCCATGACTACGAAGGGTTTTAAGGACGTATAGTATAGTGATGAAGAGCAAGAACAAAGAACCTGTTCGATGTGAGCTGAAATGGAAAGCTTTTCACCAATAGTAACTCCTAAAACTTTGATGGTAGTAGATCTATTAACCCCAGATGCAGAGGGTTCCAGGGCAAGGGAGGCCATATTGTGTTGGATGAAAGCAATTTCACGAGTCTTAGAGGGGTTAATGTGAAGATTTTTACTGATTGCCCAAGAAGTTAAATGATTTATTTCAATTGAGATTGTGTGGACATTCCTGGAGCCAACTAGTAGGTAGGAGTCATCAGCATATTTCAAAAGTCTAATCATACTGAAAACTGGTTGAAGATCAGCAGTTCCGACAATGAATTCAAGAGGACTGACCACAGAGCATTGGACTACACTTGCATTTATAGAGGTAATCATAGATAGTTATCCTTCAAAGCATGTAATATGTTGTCCATCTTTGAGGTTGTTTATTAACCAATTAAAAATGTCATGAGGTAGGCCTATATCAAGCTTAGATAAAAAATCAGAGATAGCAGAGTGACTTATGGAAATAACAATAACATATTCGGGATTTGTAAGTAGATCAGTAGGCCCTAATGTTTTGTAGAATAGCGATCAAAGCAGAAGTAGTAGAGCCAGTGGGATGAAAAGCAAATTGATCATAAATTGATAATGGATATCTAGACTAGGATACAAAGCAGATTTAACTAAAATTCTTTCAACTATTCTTGACAGAACTGGGAGTACAGAAATAGGTCGAAAATCCGATGGAACTTTTGGTGCTGTAATCTTTGCTTTTGGTAGACTGCTCTTTCTGTAACGTTACAAAATGCGCTATAAAACGTGCTTCTGTAATTAGCTACTACCACCACTTGTAATTATGACACTAAGGGTACGAGAGTTAATTAATTTTCTGTTGCAGGAAATAAGCCTAATAATTAAATTGAAAATAAAAGTAGGCCTGCTTAGACAGCGTAACTATGCATAGACCTTATGCTAGAATCAACAGCCAGCACAAGGGTTATAAATACACAAAGGAATCTTTTTCTAATCGCTTACCCTCTGAGCGCCTGTCTCACAATATAATACGTCTCAGACTTTCTGAGGTTTTCTCTTTCGTTGGTCACAGTTCCAGTCATCTGCATTTTGTTGTCCAATAGGAATCGCCATAAATAGGTTGTGACCTACTTGTATTAATTAGGTCGCGACCTATTTATAGCGATTAACTAGGTATTAATTTAGCAACGATTGTCTTGCAATGAATTAGTTACAACCTAAATTAATAAAATAATGAAATAAGTATGGTTTCTATCAAATCTCTTTATTCGTTCAGTGTTGTCTTATATTCGATCACGTACACACACACACACCCACACACCCACACTCACACCCACACCCACACACACACACCCACACACGCACACACACACGCACACGCACACGCACACACACACACACACAGGTCCTACACATACAGTACACAACAGGCAAACTGAGCATTGGCAGCATCTGCAGGGTCTCCGACGGTACATAAACCGTTTTATCACCAGTTGTTAGGCTTTGCCCTTTTAAGTTGGAGCGCTGAATGGAGACAGCGTTCATATGAACACAGCGTTCATAGTGTTCATATGAGACATATGAACACTAACTAAATCTACTTGTACAAAACGACATCTAATGACACGGTTACAACGAATGTCCCTATATGTATATGCTGACGTGAATGGATGGTGATGATGCCGTGAAAGTGAGTCGTTTCATTTTAATGAGTTACGTTGAGCTCCAGAAAAAAAAGGCTTCCGATACACCAGATCATAGTTGCAGAAGTTAGTCAGGTCTAGCTATAGTTATCCAAATTCCGTAGAATTGCTTGTGCTTATGCTGTCAGCTCGTGGAGCTCTAGCGATCGTCCTGGTGAAAATTCTGTAGAATTACTGGACACAAATTGGACCCTATTACGATCCCCGTAAACTATGAGAATATTTTTGTTATCCATCCAGCCAGTGGCGTCTACACCATAGAAACCTTGGAGCAAATGCTCCATCCAAGAATAGGGGGGAAGATCTGTCAGTGTATTTGCCACCAATTTAGGGGGGAAGGAACGGAAAGGGGGGAGAAGAGGGGGAAAAGGGACATTGCTCCAATGACTTAGGAGGGATAGACGCCCCTGCATCCAGCACACTGAGCACAGAAATCATAATCAAGGTGGACTCCAGAAAGCTCAGATTAGCGTTTAAGTTGGAAAATAGTAGATGGTTGGGAGTATGCCCTAGACCCCCACCTAAGGTCTCCACACCCCTCCGTAGAGAAGCCGTTGAGGCGTATTTTGACACTACCATGTGCTTGTGGCCGTAATAGCCCTTGTGCTGACCTGGCTAGAATGGCTAGAGCTTAATATGTTTAGGTTCCTCTGTAAGTAACAATACCAGTTCGAACACCGATGGTGGTTTATTTCGGAGATTTGATTCCGAAGCTGTCACTGTCCTATTTAGACGACCAACGTAACATCTATTCAAACGGGCAGGGTTAGGGTTAGGGTTAGGGTTAACCCTAACCCTAACCCTGCCCGTTTGAATAGATGTAACCTAACCCCAACCCTAACCCTGGTCCTATTTAGCAGACGACATCTATTCAAACGGGCAGCTGTGCTGAAGGATCTCACCCGATCACTTCATTGGAAAATTAAAAGGGGTCGAGGTCAAACGATCACTATTGAAAACCACGTACATTTACACCTACTTGGAGCAGAACGCGTGGACCACTTAGTACACGTCCGTCCGTACGTATGTCTGTCCTCCTCCTCCTCCTTCTCCTCCTCCTCCCTCTCCTCCTCCTCCTCCTTCTCCTCCTCCTTCTCGTCCTACTTTTCCTCCTCCTTCTCCTTCTCCCTCTCCTCCTCCTCCTTCTCCTCCTCCTTCTCGTCCTCCTTTTCCTCCTCCTTCTCCTCCTCCGTCCGCATAGTCGTCGAAATGTTTTACTGAGTCATCAACAAGGTGGGCGACCTTCGTGAAGTTAAATATAATCTCGTCTTAGGATCAGATCTCTCAGTGTTTACCCTGGCGCTGGATTCTTGACCCGACTCTGAAACTAGTTGGACACCACTGACCTCAGTTGACCCGAGAACCGAAAACACAGACGCTGTAGGACAACTGCACTTAATATCCTCTTCACCAGTCACAGTCACCGATCAGGCGAACTTTATATGGCGCCAGCATTCAAGACGTTTCTACCGAATAAGAAACGATCGAGAGAGACTGTCTGCCTCTCTGCATCGCTGAATGGGAACGGTAGATAGGCAGAGGATAGGGTGACGAGGAGACAGAGACATTCCTATCACTATCAGTATCACTAATGTATTTGTAACATGTTGCGGTTTGTCAATGTGAGTCGATAATAAATGAATAATAATAATAATAATAATAATAATAATAATAATAATAATAATAATAATAATACTAATACTAATACTAATACTACTACTACTACTACTACTACTACTACTACTACTACTACTACTACTACTACTACTACTACTACTACTACTACTACTACTACTACTACTACTAATAATAATAATAATAATAATAATAATAATAATAATAATAATAATAATAATAATAATAATAATAATAATAATAATAATAATAATAATAATAATAATAATCTCTCTTTCTCTTTGTGCCGTCGGCTCTAGGAGCCCTAGCGATCGTCATGCCACACAGTCTCCGTTGCCGTCTTGCTACTTCTCCCAGTAGCCCTTGAGTCGCGCTTTGGCCTGGGAGTCCCACCTCAGCGCTCCGGCCTGGGAGTCCCTCCATCCGCGACCATCGGCGTGGTTTGGTGTGTGGCATGACGATTTTCTTGGCATGATTAACAGGGGTGGTTTGCCATTGCCTTCCCCTGGTTTTGCCTGCCGTGCCCGTTCGTTCCCCCTCCTAGGAAGAGTACTTCCTAGGAAGGGTACTAACGGTCCGCACCACGAGAAGGTGGGCACGGAGGACTTTGGTTCACCAGCCCAGGTCGGATCCGAGTCTACGCTCATCAGAGTCGTCGGTCAGGTCGCCTCCCTGCTTTACTCTGTACCAGAGTGACTGGTGAACCTTTGCGAACCATAATAATAATAATAATAATAATAATAATAATATCATTATCCGGTTACATTAAAGTCAGGATTCTGGTCGGAGATTCCCCATCGTGCCTAGGCACGCGATAGCATTGAACCTCTGGATTGTGATTGATAGTTTTTGTAACAGGAAGAACGTTTCTCGAGGATCTTCCGTTATTCTCGTCAATCGTCGGCCGAGTTCTTTGATGAATGCCAAGCCTTCGTGGTCCATAGGTCCCATTGTTTCTATTGCGATTGGAGTGAAGCAATATCTCAACGATAGCTCCGCATATTTGGATTTCTTTCGAGTTGCGGCTATTTCTGCGGCTCCTCCCGCTGCTGTAGATGTCTCGGCCAAATATGATGGCGCAAAAGTGTCGATGATCGTTACGTCCCAAATCAGGGAACGCCCGCTGTTCCACGGAATCAGAGTTTGATTATAATAATAATAATAATAATAATAATAATAATAATAATAATAATAATAATAATAATAATAATAATAATAATAATAATAATAATAACAACTTTCTTTTCACGATAAATTGTTCACTGAGTGACGCTGAGATGGCGCTTCAGATTATTTAATCATTATTGTTAAATATAACAATAATAACAACAATAATAATAATAATAATAATAATAATAATAATAATAATAATAATAATAATAATAATAATAATAATAATAATAATAATAACATGTTTTTATAGGAGACAGAGAGGGAAATGAAACTAAGATTCATTTATGAGATAGCATCGATTGAAAAGACGTCGGAATAAGACTCTGATTAAAGGAGACGTTCCTATCATCAGAAGACATCGCAGTTTATGCAACGACTTCATTTATTCATTCTACTATTGAAGGTTCCAACTCTTGAGAATCTAAACCCAGCGTCACAGATTGGACGAACACGGTTGGCGCAATATGAATGTGTCTATTGGTCGCCAGTGAGTTTCAAGTGAAGGTCTGTACAGAGCCTGCGATTTATGACATGTGTTACCTGAGCTTATTTGTAGCGTCATTTCAGTACATGTTAAAAGCGACATGAGTATGGCTGTTGAAACGACCCCTGCCTGGTCTGTGTACTGTATGTGTACTGTACGTGTGCTGTATACTGGTATACTGTATAATGTGTACTGTATACTGTGCACTGGTGGTACGTATGAGTTTGAAATGAGACGCAAGCCGAATGTCGTCTACTGGTGAAAAGTGGAGCTCTTAGTAATGAGATCGGTTTGCATAGCTTTTCATGAGACAGAAAAAAGCGAATAGCTCACCTTGTGAACAACACCCGGATGCTGTCTGAAGCTCAGTTCATCTTGCAGAGAGGTCGTTTATTGGTCTTTGTTGTTTCTGACTTTAGGTCGTTCGACCAACCATTCCGTCGAAGAAGCAGAATTGTCTATAATTTAACGAAGCATTGGACCTTTCTCACTGGCAATGAATCTGCTGTGGATCTACAGAGATATGTAGTCTCGGCTGTCGTCATCTCTCTTGCCGTCGCAGGTTCACAGAGCGACTGCTATCCGTCTGTCTGTCTCTGTCTCTGTCTGTCTGTCTCTCTCTCGCCACTGCTGCCGCCTCTGCCGCTGCCTCCAATGCAAGGTGCATAGCGACCTGTTGGAGTTGGTTCTAGGGCATCAAGAGACGATATGCAACCGAAGCAGCCATCGGATAGGCACCGAACGATCAGTTGATGAACCATAACCATCCGAACCCACACACAAAGAAATGGCGCAACAGAAGCCATGATTGCATTAGAACAGGAAATCCAGTTCTTGAAACTGCAGCGGATTTGATTGAAGCTATGCATCTGGTTAGATTGAACTTATTGAACCAATTTGATTGAAGTTATTTTGCTCGATTGACTGAAGCTATGCCTCTCATTTAATGATTTCATTGTCCTATGTCATGTAGGTTACATATACATATGCAGATCTGTTACTGTGCAGTATATATATATATATATATATATATATATATATATATATATATATATATATATATATGCATGCATGAATATAAGGCTTCAGTATGTATAAAAACATTAAGTGTATAAATATAATTATGTATTTATATGATATTATATCAAAGACTTGGTTAACCCTCATGCCGCAATCTGCAATACGGGCGACATATTCTGCAACCTAGGAATGATTTTACCCCCAGAGTATCTCAGGAAATACAAGCGATAGAGACGTGAAGAGTTTCGGGGTCAAGAATATCAAAGAAGTCATTTCGAGCATCTTAGGACAATCGCATGACCTTCATATTCAAGGTCGTTTGACCTTTGTCGTTATATATTAATATTATATCAGTATTTATTAGGCATAAAGAGACATTCTCAGTCCAAGATAGTTCCGTCGGGGTTTTGGAAATCCAACATAATCAATATACGAATCGTGTGACCATCGTATGACTTTGTAGTTCAAGGTCATTTGACCTCTTGAGGTTTACTTTTGGTTTCTCAAAAACTACAAGTTTCAGAATGATGTTCTTGGTGTCTATTTAATGGTTTTCGCGGTTGCGGAATCCAAGACAGGTATCTATCTATCTATCTATAATGAACTTCTATAGCGCCCCTTCAAGAAATCTACTCAGTGGCGCTCCCGACCCAGGCCCGGTCAAAAAGAAAGGTCTTAAGAAGGCCATAGAAAGTACCTGAGAGGTCTCTAGGGAGAGAGCGAAGGGAAAGAGGGAGGTCGTTCCAAGCGGTAGGACCCACCACGGAGAATGCCCTACGCTGCGCCATAGCAGTACGCGCATAGGGGACAACAAAATCACCCCGGGAGGCCGAGCGCAAGGCACGGCGCCCCGCACAAGCGGAAGTTAAAGTAAAGAGCTAGCCTATACGCAATATGGTACGACCATCGGATGACCGACACGGTAGTTCAATGTCACTTGACCTGCTACGGTTGACCGTTGGTTTCTCAGGAACTGCAAGCGATTGAATTGTGATTAAGGTTTGTATTGGATTACTGCACTCTAATAGAATGCCATCAGTCATTATAGCCTACTCTGTGATTAACAGTAGAACAGGAACAGAAAACTTTCTACGATAATCGACTTACCTTGAATGTCAAAGTCATTTGAACGGTTACAAACCATTTGACCAGTTACTTGATATTGTAGATCATGGAATGTAATTACATGTATAGGAGTGACACTGACAGGCTTGTGTCGTTCGGATTCCTTGTAGCACAAAACCATAGTGTGGACACCAAGATTATCTTTCTAAGACTTATGGCTGCAGCGGATATATAAATAATCACTTGGAACTTCATGGCGAGTGACTTCAAGTTCACATCACGTGATCCGTGAAATATAATTACCATATAGTGCCAAGACAGTGGTTTTCAAACTTTTGGGGCCACGGACCCTTATTTTTCATAGGCATAGCTCGCAGACCCAAGTATTTTGCAGCAGCGTCCCGTATGGATCCTGCAGTACTGTATTCTAGGCCTACATGCAAGTAGTGTATGAATTTGAAAACAGGCTGTTAATGCTAAAACCATGCAGTGTTAGTCATTAATGAATATTTTCAGAACGCTCTCGCGGACCCCGCCATATCATTCGCGAACCCCTCTTGGTCCGCGGACCACAGTTTGAAAAATCTGACCTAAGACTTATTGATGTGGAGATATAAATGGTCACTTCAAACGTCATTGTGAG